>JARCIV010000072.1:0-50000 GCA_029618585.1 Citrus australasica | reverse complement strand
CAGGTATGCAAGAACGAATAACTGAAATGCTTAATCATGCTGATGCTTTTATTTTCCTTCCAGGAGATCTTGCAACACTAGAGGCACTTATCACACTAGCATCTTGGGCCCAACTGCACATTCACCAGAAACCCATCGGTTTGTTAAATGTCAATAATTTTTATGATGGCTTTATCGCATTTCTTAACCATGCAATAAAAAGCTACTTTATTCCTTCCAGTGCGAAAAAACTTTTTATTTGTGCTCACACTGCTAATGAGCTACTTGATATGTTACAAGCTTATAAACCGGAGCCAGACCCCTGGAGCTTTCTGTTGGAGCGTTCAAATGATGACGGTAACAGTAGCCGCAGTAAGAAGTATAAATTAGATTTAACTCTTCGCCTGTAAATATTTTCTTCTGTGTTGCACCACCCAGGTGATGTCTTCTAAACTCTACTTCTGTCCTTTAAAACATTGAGGACAATGTTTCGTTCTGGTTGGGGGGAGGGAATAGTCGATAATTGTGGAATATTGGTTAAGTTTTTACTAATTTTTTGTTGTAGAAACTAACTGTTGCTAACTTTTTGTGTTGAAGATGGCTGAATATGGAGTGTAGTGACTCTAGAAACGCATCTTCATTGATAAAAAAAAAATGAAAAAAAAAAAATGAAAAAAAAAAAAAATGAAAAAAATCTTTTTCTTTATTATGTTTTGATGTTTATTTTTCTTTTTCCTTTTTAATTTCTCCTTTATAAATATACATTTTCAAACAAAAATTTTTGAGTCAAAGATGGCTGAATATAGAGTGTAGTGCCTCTAGAAACGCATCTTCTTAAGTTAAAAAAAAAAAATCGTTTTCTATCATTTTCTAATTAGTTTTTCTGCATCATTTTTACATTTCTGCATGCATATTTTCCTTTCACGTTTAGAATAGGTTGAGGGGTAGACTGTTGTTTAAAAAAAAAAAAAAAAAAAAAAAAAATTTGCGATTTATTTTAAGATTAGATGACATGATGATTTCAAATTTTAGTATTTGTATTATCTTTAGTATGAAGTGATGTTACACTATGTTTGCTACTCTACATGTTGATGTCGGAGACAAATATGAGTTGCTTGAAGGAATGGACATGTCATAATAAATACCAAGTGAGTTTTTGAGCCTATCATTTTTCTTGGAGAGTACCTCTTTTGCCCATTCTTTATACAGCTTAGCAGTTTATTATTGTACACGATCTCTAGATTTCTTTTGAGTTAACCCTAAAAAAAAAAAAAAGAAAAAAAAAAGAAAAAAAAAAAAAGAAAAAAATGTGTGTTACTACATTTGGAAACCCATTTAATTAGTAGATATGGAAAATTATTTAGAGCCCTAAAAGATGATGGAAAGGCCGTCTTTGATCCGTTTGAGCCTTTCTAGCCATCCCTTTTATGAATATCCATAGTTAGCCCTTTTGAACCTTTAAAAAAAAAAAAAAAAAAAAAAAAAAAACTTTTCTTTGTCAACTTATTATCTTGACCCACTCCGATTTGGAGTATTACCCAATAAGATCCATCACCTATTTATGTTTGAGAAAAATGTAAATAAACATTTTGTATAGTGAAGTTATGCCTAGTTAAAAAAAAAAAAAAAGCAAAAAAAAAAAAAGAAAAAAAAAAAAGAAAAACAATTGTTGCTTCAAAAAAAAATAAAAATAACAATAATAGGTGAAATCCATCTTGTAACTTCCAAAAAAAAAAAAAAAAAAAAAAATTCTGCATTTTTCTCAAACATACATTTTGTTTTTCCTATTTCCCTTCTTTGTTAGCCATGTCCCTAGCCTACGTTACGTCCTAATAAAAGTCCTTCTTGATTTTAGGGAACTATAATCTGAAGTAGAAGCTAGTTATATGGGCTAAAAAGATGTAGTGATGCATAAAAAATAAAAATAAATAAATAAATAAATTGGGTTGACTAGCATTTTTATTTGACTAGAGATCGTATTATTTCTAAGCTAAGGGCATATTTCTTTCATTTTGGTGAGAGCATGTGAGATCACTTCTTTATTATTTTCTCTCAATTATCATTCATTGGAGTGACTATTTTTATTGGGTTTAATTTCTTTGTGAGAGTGTCACTACTTCCAGTGAGATTTTGGGGTTTGACATATCATTCTTGAAGGTAGCTACGACAAAGTCTACTGGGCTAATTCATGTGGATGGTTGATGTGGGTGTGATGTTTCTTTAGACTTGAGATAATGCTTATACTTTTATTTGATTGTTATCATTAATCTGATTGAATAAACGAGAGTGTTTAAAAATATAAATAAAAAAATAAAATCATTTTTGAATTTTGTTTTCGCTTTATTTGCTAGGGACTAGCAATAAGCTGGTTGGGGGGTGTGTTGTGTGTTAGAAAGTGCATATTTATAAAGGAGAAAATCGTTATTTTACATATCAAGTATTACTAACAACCCTTACTTTTATGTGTTTAAGTTTATTGTACTTTAATTATGTGTATTTTATTCTAATTGAGTATTTTATGTATTTTAGGGGCATCATAGTCATTTCATAATAAACGAGAGATCAAATGGCAAAACGGACATCATTTTTGAACTCAGGACGGTCGAAAACCTTAGGAGGAGTATAAAAGGACAAATGACACTGTTCACATGTACGATACTATTCATATGTACGGGGGCTGTTGACTGTACTGTGCAAATAGTGGCTGTTGACTGTACTGTGCAAATAGTGGCTGTTGACTGTACTGTGCAAATAGTGGTTGTTGACTGTATTGTACAAATAGTGACTGTTGACTGTACTGTGCAAATAGTGGTTGTTGACTGTACTGTGCAAATAGTGGCTGATGACGTGGCGAAATCCTGAGCGTCCAAACTGTTTTTAATCCGATGGCCATGATTTACTCGATGTAACTATAAAAAGGGGGCCTCCCCCCCCTAATTAGGCACCTCTGAATCCATTTTTGGGATTCATTTTCTGTAATTCTCTCTCTATCTTGTATTTTCTACATATTTTAATAAATTCCTATTTTTCCCCTAGTTCAACTATGAGTGGCTAATTTTCTTTCAAGCTTGGGTTGAAGGTGAAGTCTCAACATGTGTCATGGGCTTGATTTGGTAAATTTATTTTCTCTTCCCCTCTAGTTTTTGTGGATGTTTTGACTTCTCGTCGACAAATAATACTAATCTTGTCTAGTACTGCCCTGGTTTCACCGGCTCCCTAGTATAAGGTTATTATTATTTGGCACGATAAGCCCTTAGCACCATATTTATTAGAGCGTGGTTCATGAGGTGTGGATTCCCCTCTCATGATTTAATTGGTATTAATATGGAATATTTAGCCCATGATGCATGTTGATACGGATCCAGATACCCAAGTACGTCATTTCAATAGAATTCACTTAAATTTATTCTTGCCCTTTTAATTCCAATTCCAGAATTTATTCTTGTTATTTTAATTTAAGTTTTAGCATAGTCTAAATCATTTTCCAACTTAAATCCAATCACCCATTCACTAAATTAATTTTATATATAATTAAAATCCACCTCCTCGTGGGATCGACACTCGTCACCATTGATCTACACTACAACAGATTCGTGCGCTTGCGAGTTCAACAAAATTTGCACAACAAGAGCCGAGATTGGATGAGATACTCTGGCACTTTGATAAGAAAGGGGCATATGCTGTGAAAAGCGGGTATCAGCTGGCTTTAAAAATGAAATACCCGGATCAGCCTAGCTGTTCCTATAAGAGCTCTAATCCTTGGACCCGTTTATGGACCCTCCAACTTCCAGCAAAAATTAAAATATTTATGTGGAGAGCTGGCCAAAACCTGCTGCCCACTGCTGAGAATCTATGGAAAAAAAAGATCCTGGTAGAGCCTCTCTGTAAAGGTTGCAAGCAAGGAGTGGAAAGCATATCTCATGCACTGATACACTGTAAAGCTGCAAGGAAGGTATGGATTCATGCTCCCTTTGACATACACTTCCCTGATGCTGCTAACCAAGATGTGCGGAATGTTATGCTTGAAATAACTAAGAAGCTGAGCAAGTCAGATACAGAACTGTTCGCTGCGTACTGCTGGGCCATCTGGTATGGCCGGAATTGCAGGATTTTCGAAGGAAAAAAGATGGACTGCAGTCGGGTGGTGGCTAAAGCTGAGGCTTATCAACGGGTGAGTCATCAAGGGCAAGGATCAAGGGGAAAGTATAATCCAATGAAGAGCCAGCAGTGGTGCCCTCCTCCAGCAAACGTTTTCAAGGCTAATGTGGATGCCGCTATTAACTATGAAAAAGGCTTAGCGAGGTTAGGAGTAGTTATTCGAGATTCCAATAGCAGAATTATTGTGGCTGCTGTCAAGACCTCAAAATTTTCTGGAGATGTTAAGGTTGCAGAAGCAGAGGCTGTTGAGTGGGGATTAGTTGTGGCAAAAAATGCAGCGCTTAGATCATTAACGGTGGAGACGGATTGTCAAGACGTGGCAAAATTGATTAACAACCAAGAGGGAAGCAAAACAGAAATCGTTTGGGTGATTTCTGACATCTAAGATCAAAGGAAGAATTTCCAGCACATTAGCTTCCATTACACCCCAGATCATGTAACTTTCATGCCCATTATTTGGCTAAATTTGCGTTAAGGAGTCTTGAAAATGCTGTATGGATAGCTCCATTACCAACTGATGTAGAATCTATTTTCTCTGGTTTGTCTTAATGAAAGTTGAATTCTCTTCTCAAAAAAAAAAAAAAGTCCAAGGATTTTTTCTCGTGAACTCCATCAACGATGACTCTAATTGTATTTGTTTTGTAGGCACTAACATTTAATTTTGAGCTGGACTTGACGTCCAGTGAAGATTCCAATCATCTCTTTCCTTTTTCTCTTTATATATTTCTCTTAGTAATTATTTATATTCTTAATCTAATGTGTAATTTGAGTTGTATTAAATCTTTGCATGTATCTTAATGCGTTTCCTCATGGCAATTTTATTTATGAATGTTGACCAAATATCCGTGATCATACCATTGAAATTTTGGTATCAAAATTGTACCATAAAGACATTGTGTTAATTTAATTAAAGATTAATAATTATATAATTAAAGTAATTTTAACATGTCATTTAGAAATAATGATTTTTTATAAAAATTTTAAAAAATAAAAATAAAATAAATTTTTAGTGTTTTTATCATAAAAATAAAATAGTTAATTTAAACTTATGTTAAAAGTAATATTAATAGTTAAATATAATAAAAAAAGTCATAAAAATAATTAAAGATAATTAATTAATTAATTCACTGAGTTTTTTTTATTTGCTTTTTTTTAATTAAATAAATATATTGTAATTATATATTAAAACTTAAAAGTGAGGTAGGTTAATAAAACGGATCGGTGGAAATGACACCACCCTGCCACACTTTTCTATAAACAGACGCGTTTGCTGAACAAATCTCGCCCGCCAAATACAAGTGGCACCACCTCTGTTCCCCTCCATGAATATTATTCAAAATACTTTTACCTCAGTTTTCTGAGTAAAGAAAAGGGAAAGGAAAAAGAAAAAGAAAAGGAAAAGAAATCAATTGTGATCACAGAATTGATACCTTTCGCATTGGCCGAAGCATTGTATGATTGTATCTGTTTAAGCAAGTGCATGCAACTTAGCCATATTCCATTTCCGTTTAAAGACTCCGAATTCTTTCTTCTACAGAAACAGTAACACTGCTGCAATCGACACCATCTCCTGGGATATCGATGGAAAATCATGGACGTCGATGTTCCGACGCTTCGGAAGACGCGTCTATTGATTATGACGTCGCAATCGAGAGCGAAAATTGCAATGGTCGTGGTGATTCTTCAGGTTTTCCTCTTATTTTATTTTTATTTTATTGTAATTTTTGCATGTTTAACAAAAAATGAAAGAAAATTAAAATCGAACTTTCGTTTTATTCTTTCAGGACAAAACGCGGCGCGTGATGACGCATCGACGTCAAGTGACGTAAGATCATGTTCGAGTTCTGAGCGTGGGAAAATAGTACATAATCATTCACTTGGCATATTGTCAGCCAGACTTTTTGACGAAAGAGTTCCTTTCAGAAAGAAGGTTTGCTACTTCATATTTTTAAAATTTTTTTGTAATGTGTCTTCTATGAGAAATACTCTATGTGACTTAGGGTGTGTTTTGGAATTAGCCTATTCAGTTACTGATTAGGTTTGCGGAAATGAGGCTGCGTTACAAGAATAAGATGACATTGTATGACAAGGTGCGGAAAATGTGGTTGGAGTCCGGAGGGTACTAAGCATAGTGTCTAGGAATTTTCATTGAAATTGGGTTTCAGAAACAATGGCTATAATGTGTTCTTGTCAAATAGTCTAGTTCAGGATTGAAAGTTGGCCCTTGATATCATTGAAGTAAGTCCAAAACAAGAGAGGGAAAGAAAGGTAGAAAAACCGGAAAAGCCAGGAGTTTGTATGTTATAAAGTATATATTTTATTAGATGACCATCTCGATGAATTTTAGCAATATTATTTTGGATTTTAGAAATGGTATGAAATTTGATGAGGATCGGTCCTTATATCTTCTTTACATTTTGTTTACAATATGTTGTATGGGCTAGATAGTAGTTATAAGGATGATGTTGAGGCATATTCCATTATAAAAAAACGTAGAAACAAACGAACTGAAAATCAAACTATTAAAGGTATAACAAGAGGAAAGGACTTAGGTAAAAGTTTGAGGCAAGTGTTGATTTATATGTCAGTGTAAGAAGGGTAAATGGCTGTGTTATTTCAAGGTAGGTGTTGGAAAATTGATTGTATGTGACTACTGGTGTATTACTTGTCAGTTCAGTGATTGTGATGTGTACAGATTAGATTATAATATGTCCTGTTGGCACTTCGATGGTGTTGACAGGAATTTCATTGGTGTTTAATATGTATCAGATTTGAAGCAAAGACCTGTATCTTTTAATATTTCTGACTGCCCTGATGTATTTAATGTGGAGTTGAAAGAGTTGAATATGAAATAAGGATACTCTTGCTGTCATGGAAAGAAAGTTCTGTAATGGCCTTCATTAATTTTCAGGTAGCTTAGTTATTGTTGTGGCAGTAGTTTCTCTTTTATCAGGTATTGGGATGCTTATATTGACAGTTGGTTTACATGAACAAATGCTTTGAGTTAAGAAACTAAGGAACTTGAATTTTGTAAACGATGTTTGGGAAAAAAGTGTAGAGACAATTCATTGGACCAAGGGGTAACTTGATTCAGATTGTTGAGGTCTTTTCTGTCCAATCTAATGGTGTTTCTTGTTATATAATGACTTTCGTTGATGATTATTCCAAGAGTCTTGAGTCCTTTTGCACCTTCAAGAAGTGCAAAGGTCATACTCAGAGGCAAACAGGTAAGAAAATTAAACGCCTTGGAATTGACAATGGTTTGTGTTTGCAGAGAAAATCGTTACTTATTCTTTATTCAATAGAGTGGCCTCTATTTAATAGAGTTTGCAATTAATTGATGGCAACAAAAAACAGAAAATATCCCTAGAAACTAGGAAATGGTAAAAATATGAAAAATCTAGAAGATTAGGAAAAAGAAATAATTTAAAAAAATTTCAAATTGTCAACATTCCCTTTCAAGCTGGTGAAAAAATATTGATCATTCCCAGCTTGTCAATCAAATCTTCAAAGCTTGAATGTGTCAGTAAGTCAGCAACCTGCAACTTGGTTGAGGTATGTCATGCAAATAATTCCTTCCTCAAATTTTTCCTTGATAAAGTGATGCTCTACTTCTACATGTTTAGTACGATCATGGTGGACTGGGTTGTGAGCAATACTAATAGCAGACCTATTATCACAGAACAGCTTCAGTGGTGTAACACTTGATAGCCTGAATTCTTCTAGTAACCTCTTTAACCATGAACTTTGATAGAAAAATCCCATTGTCCACAAGGTATTTCCCTACAATGGAATTAAAGTATTCAGTACCATTATCAGTATGAAGAATTTGTATCTTACTCTGGAATTGCTTTTGAATCAGTTAAAATGAAATATTTGGAAGATATAAGTGGAACTTCTGATTTTCCTTTTAGAAAATAAACCCAACAAACTTGTGAAAGATCATTAATAAATGTTATAAACCACTATGTTCCAGAAATATTTGGCGCTCTGGGTGGACCCCAAATATCACTGTGGATTAAGGAAAAAGGCTGAGAAGAACTGTAAGGTTGAGGAGGATAAGGAACACGAGTATGATTTGCAAGTTAATAAATTTCACATTGAAAAGAACTGACATTTTCTTTCTTAAGCAATGAAGGAAACAATTGTTTCAAGTAAAGGAAAATTCGAATGGCCTAATCTTTTGTGCCACAACATGATATTCTTAGGAAGAAACAGATTCGCAACTTGTACTCTTAAGCAATGAAGGAAACAATTGTTTCAAGTAAAGGAAAATTCGAATGGCCTAATCTTTTGTGCCACAACATGATATTCTTAGGAAGAAACAGATTCACAACTTGTACTAAGAGCTTGTTTATTCACGGATTTATTAACCTCAATTTTAAAGTCCATTTCTCTCCTTAGCACTGCCAATATTCCTTCCTCCTCAAGAAAAATCCTGAAACTCATGACATGAAGAATAGAACTTAGCCACACAATTCAAGTTCTTGGTTAACTTACTACACAGGATTACATGTTAAATTTAGAACATGTAAAACGGATTTTAAAGTCATATTAGAAAGCATTATAGTTACAGTTCGAATCTTAATGTTTCCAGAACAATGAATATACTCTACAAATAATTCATGGCAGCCAGTCATATGATCAGAAGCTCCAGAATCAATAATCCAAGAAGTAGTTGATGTCACCATTGTATTTAGTGCAGAGTGATAATTACCTTTCTGAGCTATAGAACATTGAGGTGCTGAAGTGTACACATTTAGTTGAGTGGACTAAGAAATAAGTTCTTGAAGTTGATCTAGTTGCTCTTTTGTGAAAACTAAACCAACAGTCTGGTTTTCCTCCATGTTAGCTTGGAAACTTCTTCCATCTTCTTGTTCCGTGGCTTCCAATTTGCTGGTTTACCATGCAATTCCAGCAAGTTTCCCTGGTTTGGTATGGGTGTTGACAATGATCACACTAAGCACAATCACTCTTCTTGGTACCCCGTTCTACAATGACTGATTCATTTTTCTTGGTAACTAATGCTGAATTTTGAGACTGATTGTCTGAAATCAAATCTTTATTTCCCCAAGAACCATTCGTTTTTGACGCTCTTCTCTTCTTACATAAAAAAAAAGCCTCTAATATGCTTGGAAAAGGTATCACTCCGAGGACGCGTCTGCAAACCTCATACTCCGAGGACGCTTCTGCAAACCTCATCAAGTTCTTTGTTCAACCCATTTAGAAGCTCAAGCACTCTCTCCTTCTCGAGGTATTTGTTTTTTGATGATATTCAGTGCAGTGCCAATCAACATCATGGAACATATCAAGCTCCTGCCAAAGCCCTCAAAGATTATTATAATAATCTGTCATTGACAAGGAGCCTTGTTTCTTATCTCTCAGGGCAGAATGAATCTCAAAAATCTAAGAGGAATTCCCTAGGTTGGAATAAAGTGTTTGAACAGTGTCCTAAATTTTTTTTGGATGATTGACGATGCGGAAACGTTTGAAGTTGATTGATAGAAGAAGTAATGGTTTCTGAATAATAAAGTCTATTGAATAATTCTGAATTAACAAAATTAGGGTGTTGGGTCCTTTTATATAATAACCCTAGATATTGCGAATTTGCCAATATAGGCTAAGACACATATGATAATTTACTCTAATTAAAATAAAAAATCCTAAAATGATAAAATTCTAAACCATAAAATAACATCCTACATCAGTTACTTGTAAAACAAATACCTATGGCCAATCTTGAGAGTCATGGAATTAACCAGCCATGCCATCACCATGGTGTTCGCAGATTCCCAACTCTGAAAGTCTGGTTCTCCTTCCTTTGAGGCAGCTGTTGCTCCTGTTAGATAACCAATTCTCAATGTTAGATTGAGACCACTCTAGAGAATTGGTTTCTTTCAACTTACGCTGGGTTATTTGGAAATGTCTGCGTAGACAATTCAGTGGACATTTCTGAATGTCTTATCTCCTACGGTACTTGTATGGGCGGAACTCTCATGAGTTGCCCATGGATGGATGTTTTAACCGTGTAACCTAATAATTAGTTTTTCATTGCTCCGATGCCATATTTGCAAGAAAATTCACAGTTATTCTTTATTGAATAGATTAGCCTCTATTAGATAGAGGTTTTACAACAAAGTGATAGCCAAAAAAAAAAAACAAAAAAAGAAAAACAGAAAATATCTCTAGCAACTAGGAAATAGTAAAAATATGAAAACTAGAAGATAAGGAAAAATAATAATTCAGAGATCTTTCAAATTGTCAACAGTTTGTAATCTTTCAAGGTAATTCAATGATTTTGCAGAGTGAAGGCATTACAAGACACAAGACACTGCATGTAGAATATGTGAATGAGCTCTTTCACAGGGAAATTACTGATTTTTATTTTTTAAACTCTGGTTTGTCTGATTCGTTTTAAGTTGAAGCTATCAATCATGAATGAGCTCTTTCAGAGTAAAATTAATGATTGCTTGTTTTCTAACTCTGGTTTGCCTGAATAATTTTGAGCTGAAGCTATTAATTATGCGTGCTAGATCATTGAATAGATCTCTACTGCAATTGGGGAGTCAAAAAGTCTGGTGATTTAGTATTCCTACTTATGATTTTCGTATAGAAATATCTGGTTGTCCTCCAATGCACATATAAATGATGGTAACCTTGCGGGAAAAAGTTAAAAAAATTGATGTTAACCTTGAATGAAGGAAACGGAAATGAGTATGACTTAGATTCTGTCTATGTATAGATTGTTTCATGTATAGATTGTTTCCATGTGGCCATTTTATGTGTATTGAATCTATGTGACCCTGAATGTTCTTCAATGACCACAGGAAGCTGCTGAGTATTTCTTGTTACATGAGTAAAATAGTAAAAAGTCTGCAGTTGGAAGTATAAATCACAACTCAAGTGAGCAGCAAGACATTCTGTTATTATTGATTAGGTACATAGGTCTGTAGATAATAAGATGGAAAAGTCACAAAAACATTACAGTATTGGTGTTGGGAAAGCAAAGAGAGATTCTGCTGCCCGATAGATATGCATTTGGTGATTCAATATCGCTAACAATGTCTGTGGTATATACTATTAGTTTAGGAACCATTAGGAGTTGCTACAATGATAGTCAAGCTACTAATACAACCATGTTAATTGTTGTGCTGGTTTAAGACCACTTTGACTTTTTTAGGGTTTGCAGTTTGTGTCGTTACCTTAAGGGTTTGCAGGAGATGGCTAATTTTCTATGTTATTGATCTTGGTATTATTTAAGCCAAGATGATGACTATTGTGATATGGTTTGAAAAAGACTTGTTTCCTTGGTTGTCTGTATACGTCAACCATCAGACATATTTATGGATTGTTGAGTTCTTGCTGCTTACAGAAACAGTGCCAAAAGAATATGTGACTACATGCATGTCAGATATACAGGATAATGTGATCATTTCTTTCTGGGTTCTTTTTGTTAGTGGGTCCATTGACAGTATGTGGGTATCATATTGTGTGCCAGATCTTCATCATTCTTGTAATATTTCGTAATGTATGTTATTGCTTTTATATATTTGGCCTCATGAACTGATTCCATAGATACTCGTTGTAGTTTAATTGATTGGGCAAAGTGCAATATTTTGGTGTAAATTTACTGACATACTCCTTCATTAGAGCTTTACATAATTGATTGTTTAAATTCTTTGTACTTAATAGCCCGAAATTTGAAAACTAACTTTTAGAAGTTCTGCAGTTAAAATGGCTAAACCGTCTTGCCACTGTTAAAGATGATGGAACCGTGCAATTTGAAGTTCCAGCAGACATCAAACCACAGAACCTCGATTTCGGAACTGGAGTTGTTTATACTGATGACTCTACTGACCAAGAACCCATTGAAGCAGCAGATGTTCATGGTATACCTCCACTTCAAATAGTAATGCTTATTGTTGGAACACGAGGAGACGTGCAGCCATTTGTCGCAATTGGAAAACGGTTACAGGTTATATGCATTTTCTGCTTTTAACACTACCTTTAGTAAACTGCTTCTTGATCTTCTGTGTGAATATGTTTTTTAGTTTGTAATCATATGTTGTAGCTGCATGACTGCAGTGCTTTCTTCTGTAGCTGGATCTGATAAAAGAGACAGCTTTATAGTATATGAAAAAAGCTAGTACTTGAAGAAGCTTGATTTTTGGATACCAGGCTCTCTGCTGCAGTTCTGTGCTTCTACTCTTGTTTTCATTTTCCTTTGCCATATGATTTCAGGAAAATATGAACTTTTATATCTTCTGCTTATATTGTTTATTTTTTCTACTTCCCCAATTCTTGATATCGATCTGAATTAAGCTATCTGATTGGAGTTGCAATGAGCCTCTGTAGTTGTGTTGGATTTGCAGGGAAGTGTAATGGAGAAATAATTTATTTTCATTGTGTAATAAATCTACATGCTCTACTGAATTTGGTGATTTTTTTCTGCTTCAAGTTGTCTTGAAGTATTTTAGTGTCTCCTTTGCAGTAATGTTGTTGAAATTATGAACTAGAGCATTAAAAGTTGATGTTGGTAGAAATTTGCATGCAGGAAGATGGCCATAGAGTTAGATTAGCAACTCACGCAAACTTCAAAGACTTTGTTTTGGGAGCTGGACTGGAGTTTTTCCCTTTAGGTGGAGATCCAAAAATTCTTGCTAGCTGTAAGTGTTCTAATATCCTTTTAATACTGTCACATTTTGTCGGGAAATTTACACCAATAGCCATAAAAATTTTGGCTTTTTCCATCTTAACCCCAAAACAAATTTCTATCAACATTAGCCATAAAAGAACCTTTGAGACCAAAATACCCTTCTCTCTCATCTCTCTCCCAACACTCTCTTTCACCCATCTCTCCCAAACCGAACAAACTCCCATCATCGGCGGTAACATCAGCCCTCGTCGGCGGCGGCTTCATCCCTCATCGGCGTCCGATCTACCATCTACAGTCTTCAACAAAACCTAGGTTAGCTATTTTATTTATTTTCATTAATACATAGTGGTATGAGTTATTTTCTGAACTTGCTCGAGAGTTTTAGTGAACTGCAAGTCGTGAGTGAATCTGGCGACAGGCTGCCTGTCGCGTGAAGCTTCGTGCGACAAGCAACCTGTCGCCAGATTCACCCACGACTGGCAGTTCACTGAAACTCTCGAGCAAGTTTAGAAAATAACTTATACCGCTATGCGATGCCGATTAGTGTTGGATCCGGATAATTATGATCGGATTTCACTTTTATCGTTGCCTTTTGTCGTCGCCGTTGATTGATGATTTAAGAGTGGAAAGCTGTTTTTAGTTTGACGAAAGGGGAGAAAGAAAGTTGTTTTTGGTTTGTAAAGAAGGGTAATTTGGGGAGAAAAGCGTGTGTTTGGCTAATGTTGATAGAAAAAAGTTGAGAGGGTTAATTGTAAAAATAGTAAAAGTTTTATGGTTATTTTCGTAAATTTCCCCATTTTGTCCTACTTGTTTCATTATTTGACTTAGTTTCATCTATTTATTCTGTAGCATGGTAATTCCTGAAACAGTTTGTATTTTGATAATTTTACAAGCAACCTTTCTCATAACTGGTAGGAGAGTTTGAGCTTCTTTTCTGTCATATAGGGATGCCATCTTTCATTTTATATGCAGCAAAAAGAAGGAATCTACAAGCGAAGGAAATAAAAATCTTACTCCAACAAAAATAACGAACGCACTTCTTACTCAATTAACTTAAACAAGTAATTAAACTAAACTGCCCTCGGGGGAGGTAGGGGGCTAAAGTATCAATTTGGGCTTTTCCCACCTTCCTACCTTTTTTCTTCTGAAAAAAGAAAGTAGTTAAACTAAACACAAAAAGGACTATTGAAAAAACATATTAGACATTAGTAATCTTAGCCTGTCCTACATCAAATAACTTTAAGGAGTCCAGAAATTAAATTTTTTCAGCATCTGGTAAAGTTAATTTTCATAATGGCTTTGGAGGCAAAAGGGGCAATTTTGTTGATTAAGTTTGTTATAGTTGCATTTAAGATCTTGGAGTAAGGTTGAATATATTCAGGTTTGAGGAGAAGCTACTCTTCATTTGCTATTGGTTTTGGGCTTTTGGCTATAACTAATATCATTTAAATTTTTTTTTGCAGCCTATGGTATTGTTTATATGACATACTGAATCTCTATAACTCATCTGTATTAATTGAATAATGCTTTGTCCTCCATCTTCATTGTTTATTTCCCTCGATAATATGCATGCATTTTAGATTAATTTATAACAGTTATATCTTTAATATACCAACGCCGTTCTTCACAAAATCTTGGTTTTTGAATTGAATCAGTTCAGAACATAGATTGACGAGAAGTGAGATTGGCAACTGTCTGAGATTGATTTCTGTGAATTTCTTTTTGGTATATTAATGTGAAAAGATGCAGATTCCCTGGGTCATTGCTTTTCTTCTTCTCTTTTTTTTTTTATTTTTCGTTTTTTGTTTTAAAGTTCCTATTTCCTGCAAGGGTGTCAGAGCAGCGATGAATTGAGAGGCTTAGGTCTTTCCCATTTTTATTTATGACATTTGACCATAAATTTGTGCTTTCTGGTTTTTAATTTTTCTTATAATTCTTTTCTGTTCGATATGATGTATATTTGTGGGTTTAACACTGTATTCTATGCAGATATGGTCAAGAATAAAGGCTTCTTGCCATCAGGACCCTCAGAAATTCCCATTCAGCGGAATCAATTAAAGGAAATTATTTACTCTTTACTTCCTGCATGCAAGGACCCTGATCCTGATACTATGGTTCCATTTAAACCAGATGCTATAATTGCGAATCCCCCAGCTTATGGTTAGATTCTCTATGGATTTTCCATATTTTATCCTTCTTTATAAAACTATACTTTCATTCTTTGATGGTTAGGTAACTTAAAATGGATCTTGTAGTGATGTGACAACAGTTTATTTATTTTGACTGGTTGGTGATCTTATTTGTCAATCAGTAAAGTTCACTTACTGGTCTGATAATGTGAAATTTTTGACTGGTTGATAATCTTCTTTGCCAATCAGTAATGTTCATTTACTGGTCAGATAGTGGGAAGAACCCTAATATTTTCAATGATATGTATTTTCACAAGTTCTGTGCTATGATAGCAACTGGAGAAACAAGCTACAGACTTTACTTCTAGATATACTGGTTCATGTACAGACTTTCCTAACCTTGTTTTGATGAAGACAGCTAACACGAGCAAGCACTTATTCAGGTCATACACATGTTGCAGAATCACTAAAAGTACCACTGCACATAATTTTCACTATGCCGTGGACGTAAGTGTTGTTTGGATGTGATAATGTTGATGCTATATGTATTTTTGAAATAAAAGTTTCAGATTTTGCATTGGTAACATCTGCTCCTGTTTGTCAGGCCAACTAGTGAATTTCCCCACCCGTTGTCCCGTGTTAAGCAACCCGTTGCCTATAGAGTGAGTCTATACTATCAACTTACTCTTAACACACGTGCGCGCGCGCACACACACACACCTATTTTTTTATTGTAAATGTACATTGGTTTCCATACCCTACCACATCAACATCTATCCAAACTCTAAAATGGATTGTACCTAATTCCTCATAGTATATGCAAACAAGTAAAAACAAAATGATCTCTCAACAGAGAATGTAAATGAAACTGCCAAACTGCAATTTCTATACAGACATCCTTCTATTTGGCTTTCTCTTCACTCTCCATGCTTTACAAGCTTCAGTTGAACTGCTTGTCTTACTTCCTAGAAATATTTTGAGGACTACTTTCAGTTCTCCAATCATGTTTGTTTCATTCAAGCCATAGATAAATTGTGGCTACTTCACCTTCAAAATAGCCTACTGCTTTGTCTTTTGCCTTTAACCTGAGTGTGTATCTCGTTTTATTTCATCTCCCATGCAACTATCGTTCTCGACATATCACAATAGGATAAGAGTTCTTCCAAATGAAAAGTAATGATTATTTCTTGTTTTTAATTTATATTTGAATTTTATATATTCATCTCTGTGGCAGCTTTCATATCAAATTGTTGACGCATTAATATGGCTTGGAATACGAGACATGATTAATGATTTTAGGAAGAAGAGGCTGAATCTAAGACGTGTCACATACTTGAGTGGATCATATAGCTCTCCTCTGGATGTGCCCTACGCGTACATATGGAGTCCTCACCTTGTTCCAAAACCAAAAGGTCAATACTTATATATTTTTCAATTAAGATTTCTTGATATTCATATCGTTGTTGCTATTGGGAGGATGTCATTCTAATCTGGTCTTGCCCTACTCTTTCGTGGTCTTGCCCATTCTTTCCTCAGCAGACTGGGGACCTAAGATTGATGTTGTCGGCTTTTGTTTCCTTGATCTGGCTTCAACCTATGAGCCTCCAGATTCTCTTGTAAAATGGTTAGAAGATGGTGAAAAGCCTATCTATATTGGTTTTGGCAGCCTTGTGAGTTTCCTTCTACACTTCTATCATATTTTTTTTTTGCATTTGTTGAGATATTCGGATAAGTATCAAATATTGTATTTGTTTATGGAAAATTCTTTATTTATGTGCTTACCATGCAGGAAATTATGAAGCCTTTGTGGCTTAAATTGGCAAAAGAAAAATAAAACTGTTGCTTCCAATTTCCATAGCAACTCAACTCGTTAAGTTTTGCAATTGCTTTAGTGGTTCTTTTCTATCTCTAAAGCTCTACTCAGTTCTCAAGTGTTTTAGTCAGATTCTAATTATTGCAAAATTAGAACATATCTGTTGGAACAATAAAGATGATTGGAAAGCAGGAGCATTTTTATGTATATAAGTTGTTTGTCACGGATATCTTTCCAATTTTTTACCCGAAATACCCATCTTTCATATCAAATATTTATTTCCATTTTCTTTATTGCTACATATTCATTCTTATTTTCAATTCAAATTAAGCCTGTTGAAGAACCAGAGAAGATGACTGAAATAATTGTAAAAGCATTGGAAATTACTGGGCACAGGGGCATCATCAGCAAAGGCTGGGGAGGTCTTGGGAATTGTAAGTCTTGTTATCTATCTTGATTTCATGAAGCACATGGGATTCTAGTTGCTGCTGATATTCAGGACTTTGATGGTTATGGATGTGAATACTTGATAATCTTTTTCCAGTGGCAGAATCAAAGGACTTTTTGTACTTACTGGACAATTGCCCCCACGACTGGCTTTTCTCGCGATGCCTTGCCGTGGTAACTGTCACTATATTTATTAAGTTTTATTTATTTATTTTCCTGTAGTTGAAACTGTACAAATTAGTATTGCTTTGTTGGTTGAATTGTATTACCATCTAGTTTATTTAGCACGCCATGATTTTTTCACTTAATGGTAGATTTTTATGTTCTCTCTTTACATGTATTTTTTGGTGTAAAGACAACAAACTTACATACAAATTGATTTGATACTCTTGCATCATTGCCACATGGTAGCATCTACTTCATTAATTTTGTTGTTACAACTATCTCAATTCTTTTATGCTATATCAGTTTATATTATCTAGTATAAAAAAAGCTTTTACCGAACACTTTTATGACACTTTTAATATCGGATCAGTTTGTATTATTATTGTAATTTCTGTGATATTGTTTCGGTATAAAATTTTCAGGTTCATCATGGTGGTGCTGGAACAACAGCTGCCGGTCTTAAAGCTGCAGTAATTATTTTCTATTTATTATTTCTTCATGGGCTTCCATTTTTTATTATTTCATTCACCAATAGGTAACTCATTTCTTTCCATTCAACATAGTGTCCAACAACCATTGTACCTTTCTTTGGAGACCAGCCTTTTTGGGGAGAGCAGGTGCATGCTAGAGGATTGGGCCCTGCACCAATCCCAGTTGATGAGTTTTCACTAGACAAGTTGGTTGATGCTATAAGGTTCATGCTACATCCCAAGGTAGCTCAAATTGCTATAAAATTGACTTTGCTGCATATTAAGCTTACCATTGTGTCAAATAGCAAGTCTGGTTCTGATCTACAAGCTGTTTCCCATTACTATCAGTATCCGTGAAAACCCTTCTTAATTTTGTCCAACAATGAATCAGACTCTTTTGGTATACTCATTATACAAATTGTGCGGGCTTCAATCTTAACATTGACTTGCTTTGGCCCAGGTGAAAGAGCGTGCTGTGGAACTTGCAAAGGCCATGGAAAATGAAGATGGAGTTACAGGTGCTGTAAAAGCCTTCTATAAGCATTTTCCTGGTAAAAAATCGGAGTCCGAACCAGAGTTACCCCATTCTCACCGAGGATTACTTTCCATTCGCCGATGTTTTGGTCACACATGAGTTTTCTAGTTGAGATTATTTACAGTGAAAATAACAGAACTAATTACCTCATGTACTGATTTTGATTCTTATCTACTTCCTTTTGAAGTCTGACGGTGATTCTTCCTATCTACTTCGTAATTGAGGTTATCCACAGATATCCTACTCGCCAGCTTCAAAATTGAGACTGGAAATGATTTTTGAGGTTGCATTGATATCTCTTGGACCATTGAATGATGTACACAAACTGAGAGTCACTGGAGAAGTTTAAAACATTGATATGTTGCCAATTTTGTGGGGCTGTTCTGCAAAGAGAGTTGTAAGAGGGTTTCTTAGGTTTTACAAAGCCCTGGATGCTGAAAGGCTTGGATGGTTGATGGTCTGTGGGGCGTACATGTGATTCAAGGCATGTTCTCTTCGTGTGCTCACATCCTTAGTACAGTTTGTGTGTTGTAAAATGTACTTTAATTCTCAGCGACTCTTGCTGTCAGAGGTGCATGGCGGACTCTGTAACTAAATTTGTTTGGTAGGCACTTTTAAATATTGTCTTTTAGTTACTTTGAAACAAGATAGAACTTTTAAAGGAGGATGAAATATTAGAAGTGTATGTGCAAAATCCATGTTTCATTATGACAATTCTAAACACAATTCTATGATTTAGGCATTTAGCCTCTCTTAATGTAGCAATTGAAGATTTGACAAAGACAGCCTTGTATGTTTGTTTTTCTTTTGCCTTTTTCTTCCATTCTTACAACCATCCCCGTCATATTTCTCATGTTGTATGTATGGCTTCAACATAGCAAGGATATCTATAGTGATTTGAAATGAGCAGGAGAAATATCATGCTTATTACCATGAGTCGTGTCTCCATTGAAAGAACTGCCGACAGATGCATCTTCTTTCAACACTGGCATTATGGGAGGTTTTATTCTTCGCGTTACTGTCATTCTTAATCCATTTGTCGTGTGGATTGTTGCTCCTGTTGTCATCTCAACCTGCACACATATTTATCCTTTACATGTATCTGAAAAGTTTGCCTTAATCAATTGTGATAATTGATAATTAAAATCGAAGGCTTTGTAAAATTTCTCTCGTATAGTCGTCTAAAGTAATAGAAGCTCAAGATAGAGAAAACAATTGGGTGATCAAAGGCCCCAGCACAGTTCAAGGGAAAAAGGGAAATCAAAACAAAGAAATAATTGTTTCTCCTTTGAAGGAGCTTTGACTGATAATAAATGAGGCTACCGCAAATTATTGGTAGATTCTTCACTTTTCTAGATCCCTCTCTCTAACCAGAACCCGCTACCCCAACACACAACAAAAAAGGACTGCCAGTTCGTAATAATATATCTCTCAAAAAAAGCAAGATTTTACTTCATCATCAGCTATGCTTCGACTCATTAACAAATATTTGTAACATACGACTCCCTTTGAGCCCAGAAAAGGTCCTCCCCAAAACAAGTTGAAACATAGAACAAATTATCTAAATGTTTAAGTTGCATTGAGATATCTGAAGGCAAAAAATTGAAAAGAAATCCCTTTCCTCATTCCAAATCAAGGACATGAAAAGTTATCGACTTCATGCACCAGGTTTCCAATAAACTCATTTGGCAATGATTTAGGAAAATTTAACAGCAATGGACTTACTTGAGGAGCCCCAAGTGCCATTTGAAAGTTAAATTGCCGAACAAGCATCGCAACTGCTACTATGTTCTGTAAATTATAAGAGTATAACAAGCACAATGAAAATGGCTTTATAAGAAAGATCTGAAATGGTTATAATGATCTAACAGTTTGTAACTGTAGAAATAACACATATACCAAGTAAAATAAATAGATAAATAACGAATGTGCAAACTTCAGTACCAGGACAGTGTCCATAAATATTATTTAGCTAATGAAAAGGTCTATAAAACTAGCAGCGACAATCAAAGTACCTCAAAGGTAGCAAACATATCACCTACGCATTTCCGTGGCCCTCCACCAAATGGTAAGTAACTAAAACAATAGATACTGGTATTAGTTATCTGTAAAGAGCAGGTATAACAGTAAAAGAAAATGGTTGGACCCTGTTTGATTTTATTTATTTATTTTTTTTAAAAGGACCAAGAGCAAGAGAGAGAGAGAGAGAGATTATAGTAATGACAACAAATACAAGTGCTTCAAACCAATAATGCCAATTCAAAAATTCAATCGCAAATTTAAAAGTAAAGCTATCCCTTTTTGCTTGCACAATCATAAACATGTACAAGTGGCAATAGCAATAATCTCAATCCAAATGTGTAGGATTAAAAAGTTCGATGTTTATCTGGAGAAGCAGGCTGTAATTTCTAATGAATACCAAGGGAAAACATGAATCAAGTACACATTCAAAAAAGGGAAGCCAATTTCTCATTATATTTTTAAGGGTTAATCCCTTACTGACACATGTTTTGACAAATTTAAAAAGGTGACACATTTTTAAAAATACTCGAGTGGTGACATTCCGCTAACTTTAGCCATTAACTTTAACGAGAATAGTAAATTAACTACAAAATAACGTTTCTGCCCTTACAATTAGTTACAAAATGACGTTCCTACCTCTACTATTTATTACTAAATGACATTCTATCCCTACAATTAGTTACAAAATGATGTTTCTGCCCCTACACACTTATTTTTAATTTTTTAAATAGAAAAATATATAAAAATTTGAATCTAAATCTAATTAACAGGGCATTTTTTGGGTTAAACCAAACAATTTCTTAAAAAAAAAAAATCTTGTTGAACCAAGCTAATTTGTGAACATACAGAAGTAGATCTCTTAAGAATTGTAAAGCATTATACAAATCCAACAATTTTATCTCTTTGGCTTTATGGAGGGGGGAAAAAAAAGAAAAAATCTGTTTTTTCCAATTTTGCCCTTGGTTGTTGAAGTTAACAGCAAAAGTTAACAAAATGTCACCTGCTCGAGTACTTTTAAACTATGTCACCTTTTTACAATTTTTCAAAATATGTCACCTAAGGGTAATTAACCCTATTTTTAACATCCCGGAGAAGTTTATAACAATAGATAAGAAGATGGTAACAACAGTACAAATAAGAGGTAAACTTTTATATTAGGCACCAAAAATTGCAGTACTGGTAAACTACCCCATGCCAATATGATAGGGGAGGTCTGGTGGAAAAAAGCTCAAGCCCAGGGTGAAATTTTTTTTAATATATGCTTTTAACATCCTAGAAAATAGCATTAACCTATAGACTGATCAGGACATGTTCATTTTGGTAAATAAGACATGATTAAATTTGTAAAACCAATTGATCATTCATTCTCATAAAATTAAAGCAAAAGGCATTCTTGTAGAAGACCACCATTGATACTTAATTTGATTTCACAACTGTAATTACCAAATTGCTAGATATTGACCTCAAGCAGAAATCATTAAACAAAATAGCTGACAAGAAACTCGGCAGAACTGTTTATAAGTGCAGCAACTAGATGAAAAATAAGACATTAGCCATAAAGCGCATCATCAAACACTCAATGAGTCAAATAGTACCAAATGCAAGTGAGTGGAAAGCAAAACAATCCATCTATTAACTTATCTCTTTCACTAAGTTGATAACATACCAGTAATCTTGGTTTGTTTCATTCGGATTAGGTCCATCTAGAGGCCATCTTTCGGGATTAAATTTGTCCGCATCATCCCAAATATGAGGACTATGATGCAAGTTCCAAACTGAAATAAATATATCTTCACCCCTGTAGGGATAAATAGAGCAGCATTAATTACATAACATAAAATAGAAGGTACCAAGACAGCAAAAATTAGAATGGAGAGAGGGAGAATTAAAGAAAAGGGAAAAAAAAAATTAAAGGTAGATACATGTGACAGCTAAATGCATTGTCAGGAGAAGAAAAAATTTATTGAGGAACCAAAATGGAAAAGTGAACAAGTTAAAAACTAAGAGCTGTTAATATGAAACTTCTATTTCAGTGAGTTGTTTTCTTTTAGTAGTTGAACTGAATCATTATTCTTGTCTTAATTTATAAGTAGATATATAGAAGTGTCATAGGTAAATTGTGGTCAAGCATCATTTCAGATTAATTTGTATAGTTTTTAATACAACACCACATCACAGTTTCATTTTCAGTCATACATAAATGAAAGAATCTACGAAAAAGCTCAGAGGATTAGAATACTGAATGCTTACGACTAGAAAAGAGTAACAATGATGATGGATATATCAAGATATGACCTTTTTATTGGGTACTTTCCAAGCACGTCATCCTCAAGAGAGCGACGAATTAGGACAGGTGGTTGTGGATATAGCCTTAGAGACTGCAAAGAATTTAATTAAAAAAAAAAAGTTTCAAATGCTTAAACTGAAAAGATACATTTAAAAAAGATAAGAAAAAGAACAGCATCAATCTTCTTACTTCATTAATGACTCGAGCCGTATACTTCAGTTTCTTCATGTCTCCAATGGTTGGAAATCGATCTCCTAAAATAGAATCAACCTGAAAAAGCAATTTAAACAGAAAAATGAATACAACAACATGGAATAAAAGATTCAGAAATAAGTTCAAAGCATATAAAAACTTAAGGCACCTCATCCTGAAGCTTGGATAAGACAGCTGGTTCCTGTAACCATCAGAGGACAAAAGCAATCATATATATAGAGAGAGAGAGAGGGGGGGGGGGGAGAGAGAGAGAAACAATCATATATTTTGAGTTCACAAGAATAGATATATCAGTAAAAACATGCATTCCAAGTGCAGAATGATACAATCTTTCTGTTTTTCATTTTTATTTTCACTTTTCTGATGATAGTCAAAACTAAATATGACCATAATGTATAACAGAAAGGCAGAGGAGTTTAGTGAGAAACAAAATGCTGCATGCAAGAGGGCTAAAAAAGCAAGTCCGTCTATTTATGTTATATATTTGATGTATAGAAGAATATATAAAGAAAGATAAGAGTGAAACTAATATAGCAGAATAGGTAAGACAAAATACAAGAGTATCAAATGTAATTGAGTAATGACAAATTAACAAGCTAAAGAAGTTATAAAATGGAAATGGCTTTTATATCGATGCAGAATGATAAGGTGAGAACAAAACCAAGGGATAAAAGTTAAAATAATACCAAATACCTTGGATAGGAGATAAAAGGTCCATGTTAAAACTGCAGCTGATGTTTCGTGCCCAGCTATAAGCATTGTCATCAAGTCATCACGAAGTTGTTTACTAGAAACCTATAAACAGTCGCACAATCATGTTCAATTACTTGTGCCAGCAGAAAGCATGCTTAGGAACTAATAGTACTTACATCATCTCCTGATGCCAACAGAAAGTGGAGAATACTAGGATCTTGTTCATTCATGTATTCCTCATGAAACTGCAGCTCCTCTTCATCTACCATTCTCTGCAGATGCAGATATTATATAGTTACCAAATCAAATTTAGCAGTCATGTAAAGCCAAGAGCCACAAAAATAATAAAAAATAGGGCAGGCCTGCATGCTAACCAAGAGCATATGGTAAACATACAGCCAGACAATTGACAGATTTGCTGTTCAAACAGGAACTCAGTCGAATCACGAGCAAGACTCTACTACTCACACAGGAGTGTGAAGATGAGCATAATACCATCTATCATTGCAAACAGCTTCATGGATTCTCAAGAAATATATACTACTTATTTTAAACCTAACAATTTCTCAGTTCCACCAACAGGAAAATTTCAGAAAAACAAGAAATTAATTACTAAAGCTTTTCCATTTATATAACCTTTGGTTTTTCTGTTATCTTTTCCTTGCCCTCATTTCTCATAATAAAGCAGATGCGCGAGAGGAATTAAAAGAGCTCCAAATCATCGAACTTGTATCAGTACTTAATTGGAAATTTGCAAAATAAAATAAAATAATATTTCCAAAAACAACTGTAAACAATCTCTAAGTGTAATTTTAGAATAAACCTGATGTTAGTTACTGCATCTGGGGGAAGGGAGTTGCAATATGAATTATACCCACCAAGACATAGTTGCTGTTGACAATTTGAAAGTTTTTTGAATTATTAGTTTTCTTTATCGACTGGTTTTTCACATTTTTGAGAGTTCCAAACCATGGGCAGCTTGTGAGAGTTCCACCCATACAGGTACTGTAGGAGATGGACACTCATAAGTGTACAGTGAATCCTCTCCACAGACTGCAACTTTGCAAACATCAATTCAAGTGTCAATGACAGTTATACTCTTCAAATAAACCAGCGTAGTTCAATGGAACCAATTTTCTAGAGTGGTCTCAATCTGTAATGATTGTAATTCAAGGGAAAAGAAGAATTGGTTATCTAAGAGAAGCAACAACGGCCCTGAAGGAAGAACCTGGCTCTCAGACTTTGGAATCGAAAAGCCATCTGGTGATGGCATGGCTGGTCAATTCCATGGATCCCAAGAACGGCCGAAGGTATTTGTTTACAAGACAACCAAACAAATCTGGGACACTGTTCGAACTCTATTCCGACCTAGGGATTCTTCTCAGATTTTTGAAGTTTGTTGAAACAAGGCTCCTTGACAGTGACAGATTATTACAATGATCCATGTGGGCTTTGGCAGGAGCTTGATATGTTCCATGATGCTGATTGGCACTGCAAGGAAGATCATAAAAGGAGAGAGTGTTTGACTTTCTTCATAGAGTGTTTGACTTTCTTCATGGGCTGAACAAAGAACTTGATGATGTTTGCGGATGTGTCCCTGGAGTAAAGCCTTTTCTGAGCATAATGGAGGCTTTTTCTGAGGTCAGGAGAGAAGAGAGTTGAAAACAAGTGACGGTTGGCAGAAAGAAGGATCTGATTAAAGACAATCAGTCTCAAAATTCAGCATTAGTTACCAAGAAAAATGAATCAGTAATTGTTGATCAACGGGGCACCAAGAAGGGTGATCGTGCTTGGTGTGATCATTGTCAACACCCATATCACACCAAGGAAACTTGCTGGAAATTGCATGGTAAACCAGCAAATTGGAAGCCATGGACACAAGAAGAAGGAAGAGGTTTCCAGGCTAACATTGAGGAAAACAAAACAGTTAGTTCAGTTTTCACAAAAGAGCAACTAGATCAACTTCAAGTACTTATTTCTCAGTCCACTCAACCAATTGTGTCCAGCACCTCATTGTTCTATAGCTCAGAAAGGTAATTATCACTATACACTAAATACCATGGAGACATCAGCTGCTTCTTGGATTATTGATTCTAGAGCATCTAATCATATGAATAGCTGCCATGAATTATTTATAGAGTATGTTCCGTGTTCTGGAAATATTAAGATTCAAATTGGTATGGTTCTTTGTCTTCAGTAGCTGGAACAGGAACTATAGTGCTTTCTAATGCGATTTTGAAATCTGTTTTCAACTTCTTGGAATAGTGAGATATTTGAACTCTAATCCTGCGAAGGGATTGTTCTTTAAGAAGAATGAGAAGCGTTAAGTTGAAGTCTTTACAGATGCTGATTGGGCAGGTTCATTAGAAGATAGAAGGTCTACTTCTGGATATTGTACATTTGTTTGGGGAAACCTTGTCACTTGGAGAAGAAGGAAGCAGTCTTTAGTGGCTAGAAGTAGTGCAGAAGCTGAATTTGGGGCTCTTGCACATGGGACTTGTGAGCTGATCTGGTGAAACAGTTTACTAGAAGAACTAAGGCTGTCAAATGTTACACCAATGAAGCTGTTTTGTGATAATAAGTCTGCTATTAGTATTGCCCACAACCCTGTCCACCATGATTGTACTAAACACGTAGAAGTAGAAGTAAGGAAGGAAATAAATGCATGACATTTGTCTCAACCAAGTTGCAGGTTGCACACATTCAAGCTTTGAAGATTTGATTGACAAGCTGGGAATGATTGATATTTTTTCACCAGCTTGCAGGGGAGTGTTGACAATTTGAAAGTTTTTGAATTATTATTTTTCCTTATCTTCTATTTTTTCATATTCGTCCTATTTCCTAGTTTCTAGGGATTTTTAGGTTTTTTGTTACTTTCACTTTATTGTAAGACCTCTATTTAATAGAGGCTAGCTATTCAATAAAGAATAACCAAGAATTCTCTGTAAACAGTTGCACATGTAGCAACAGATGTATGTCATAAAGTACATTCGACATATTGCAAAAAAGAACTTTACCTTGCATATTGCAATTAGATCATCAAGTGTATCATTAATCAATTTGAGGGCTGCATTGACCTTCTTTAGCCTTGGCGAAATGTCTTTCCAAATAGGAATCTCCCAGACAGGAATTGGTGCAACACTTCTATCTTCCGCTTCCCTCAAAACTTTGTAAACAGCCTGCACTAACCAACATGAGACATAATAATGTGAAGCTTCAGTAGGAACTCAACTTCGATAAAACATCAATCAAGGTCATTGATAGAAAAAATTAGTAAAATCTTCAGCAACTACGAGAAAATACCTCAACTATTCCCGTATCATTTGTAAGTGAATCAAAATCATAATTAAATACTGCCTTGCCAATGACATCCAATGTCAAACGGGAGAAAAGAGACTCCATTTCTACATCTTCTCCTTCGGATGCAGCAGTATCAAGTTTCTTGCAAAGCCTATCCGTTGCTTTTCCAAATAGATCAATCATAGCAGCTACATACTGCAGATAAATACGGATGAAATCAGTGGAGGAAATAGGTCAATTCAAACATTTCCTAGAAAAAGTGGATCTATGGATTGTCTTATCATGAGGTAGCCTTAAGAAGCCTTCAAGCAGAAAAATGGAGATATAGTATGTTTAGCATCTGGCTAAAAAGTTTGAGTAGCTGCCTAAAAGATGTGTTTCTGTTACTTAAATGCTTTGTCCAATAGTGTGAGTATCCTTTTTCTTATTTCTTCTCTGTTTACAATTATGCTAAGTGCCAACTGTTGGTTATAATAATGACATTTTCTTCTAACCATTTCCCTCCATCTTTTAGCAGTTTCTGTATCTACTGTTCCAAAAAAATGATTGATGCAAGGCTGGGATTTATAAATGTCAAATCCTCATATAATGCGATACCTTTTGATGCAATGCTGGGACTATTGCACGACGTCGAACACGCCATATCTCCCCATCTGCTGGGATCAGTCCCTTCCCCATGACAAACTCCAGTATCTCTGCCAAAATACCCTGCAAATTAAGGAGTTAGGAGAAAAAGTTAAATGTATCTAATCAACCACAAAAGCAGGAAGTGAAAAGGCATCCAAGAATAATAAACAGCCAACCAGCTTACCTTTGAGTATCCCTTTGAATTGTCTTTCAAAATATGTTTAGCAATGGAAGGATCAGATACAATCAAAAACGACTGCAAGAAAATCAACCAGCAAAGATTTCAAAAAAGCCAATTATGTCCCCGCCTTCCACATATTTGACTAAATATCATTACTTCATATTTGACTAAATATCATTACTGAAATAACACAGAACTCTCTATCCTAATTAAAGAAACAAACCTTTGGTCCAAATGTCAACCTGAAAATTCCACCATATGTGAGGTAAAGCTCATACAAGGGGATGAAAAAGGCCTCGCTGCGGATAGCATTGACTGCCCCTTTTGCCTCTGGAATCTTTGGATAGCCTTCATTGGCTCCAGTCCAATTAAATAAAGCTTCCAAAATCTCATGCGGAATGCCCAATTTAGACAAACCATTCCTCAATTGTGATGGAAAACTATGTCCCAAAACCAAAAAGGAAAATAAAAATCAAATTCAACAGCTAAATATAACTTACATTCAAAGCCTAAGCATAGTCATCTGCTCCTTTATGATTCGACATGTGAAATGAAATTTTATTTTCTTGCTAAGCATAGTCATCTGCTCATTTATGCCTACCCAAATAGACGTGTAAAATAAAAGATGAAAAATCTTCTACTTTTTGAAAATCTAAGCATATCCAATTGAAAATAATTGTAGAAATAAATTCAAATCAAAGCAGACCCAGAAAGTAAAAACTAAATATAAGAAGAAGGGGTTGGTCCTCGAGTTTATTAAGGGGAAAATCATCATACCCAGATCGCTCAACTGTCAATTCACCGGAAGCAATGCGTGCAGACAACTCAGCTCGCCGTTTCTTCTCAGGAAGCTGCTCCACGCCCTTGACGCCATTGTCAGCGGACTCAGATTCTCTCCCATTTGTAGAAGCGCAAGTGATGCTGCTAAATTTAACTGATCCTACACAAATCAACAAAAAAAAATTAAAACTCAAAATAAACCACTAAGTTAATCGGCTGAGAGTCATTTTATTAAGAAGGAGAAGGACAAATGGACAATTATCAGCTAAGAATTCTTTTATCAAGAAGAAGAAGAAGAAGAAGAAGGACAAATGGACCATTTTAATCAGCTGAGAATTCTTTTATTAAGAAGAAGAAGAAGAAGAAGAAGAAGAAGAAGGACAAATGGACCATTTAGCTTGGATGATTTGAATGTACTTGAGCGAAAATTGACGGAGGAAGTGAGTTGAAGTAACGGGAAACTGGCAGCCATGGAAATGAAACGCAAGAATTTTATCAGCCTCCTTTTTTTTTTTTATTTAAATTTTGGAGTTAAGTTAAATGTACGAGTTACTGTTTTTGTAGGAGAAAGAGGTGACAACGCGCCAAGAACGTGCCGGTCTTTGCCGCCACAAAACAGTTGGGAATCTTTTGAGTACTGAGCTTCCTAGAAAAGCATATAAATTTATTTAAATTATTTTGCTATAAAAGATATTTACTTCAACTTCAATCATTGATTTTTTAATTCAAGTTCGTTTGAGGAAAATTCACCAGATGACCGAATAGTTGGTTTATTATACATATGGATTATACTTATAGATTTATTATAGAAAGTAAGAAAACAAATAAAAAAAAAGTGATAATATTTTCGCTCTATAATTTTTTTAAACCCCATAATTTTTATAAACTCGCTCCACATTCAAAAAATAATTACAATATCTTCACGAAGTTTCAAACAATAAAGAAGTTGGAAAATTTAATCAAATAAAATTAAGTGCATATTTGTTATATCTTATATACCGATCTTAAGTGATTATTTAATTTCATTTTTTTTGTTATTGTTTGATTATTTTTTAAGCAGAGCTTATGAAAACTAAATAAACTATTTTGCTTTTATTAACAAAAACTCAAGTTTTGGACTTCTAAAAATAAAGGTTGAATAGCTTTTTTTTAAAATATTAAAATATGTAAAAATATCCTTTATTTGTTTGAAAATCTTATTTTATTCTTTTCATAATATAACTAAAAACTGTCCTATTAAAATAGCTTGATAATTTTTAATAAAAAATTTTATTGATGACTAAAAGATAATTTTTTTTGGTAAAAACTCCACTTAAATAAATTCTTTCTGAAAAGATGTACCAAACAAAAATTATATACATAAACTATTAGATATAAGAGTTCATGTTTTATGGGGGTAGTTTGATCATTTAATATCATAAGATAAACTAGTTAAATATAACTTATTTTAAAAGTAATAACTTTAATAGTAAAAAAATAAGTATTTAAAAAAATTATAAAAAGAATTTTGTTGATTAATTGTTTATACTTCTTGTTAATTTGAATATTTTAAAAATAATGTGAAATTGTTATAATTAAATTTTGAAAATGGAATGGTTTTACAAGAATAATACGGTAAAATTATCTCCACCCATGAAAGAAATGAAAATTGTATTAAAACTTTTACCATAAAGTAATATTTTCAAGTAGTTCACGCAACTTTATTTGGTGAATGTAGCTCATCATGAGACTCATCAGACTTGACTTCTTGTCCTTCATTTCTCATGTGACAGTTTAGTTTTAGTCTTCCGTTCACTGAACACCAAATGTTCGGGTCATTTATTGTAACCTTCTAAAGATTTGCCTAGCTAACCCAATCTCATCTTCTCAGCCTTAGGGGTGGGTAAAATATCTGACCCGATCTGATTTGAAAAATTTCGAATTCGAATAAGATCAGGTAGTGAAGAAAACTCGATTGGGTGAATTTGTCTCAATCTGATTGGATAATGATCGGATCAGATGAAATCCTATCCGATCTGAAAATCCAATTGGGTTGAGAGAAAAAAAAAAAAAAAGAACAAAGCCAAAAATGACACGCTCACACAGTCACACAGTCACACACTACACCAGTGCACTACAGTGCACGGAGTCACGAACACACACCAACTCTCACGGCCTCACGTCCCTCACAAAGAACAAAGCCAAGTCTGCCATTAACGCTTAGCACACACACAAACCAGCACTCAAGCACAAGCAGCTAGCCCACTGCCGACCAGCAACGTACAGGCCACACCCATTCACGGCCTCCGTCGCTCACCACACGCAGCAAACACACACTCAAAGTTCACGGAGCTAGCTTCATCCGGCCACCACACGCAACAACCGCCGCCAAGAACGTCGTCAACTGAAGCCAAAAGCTGATTCGCGAAGATCGTGACCCGATCTACGGATCTGCTGCAACTAAGCATTAGATCCATGCCTTCAATCCTCCACTCCACCATCACTCAGTCCGATTGAAGATCTACACGGCAAGCTATCCCCGATTCAAGCTCTGTTTTCATTTTGGATCTCGGCTGTTGACTCTCGAAAAGTCTTTGAGTTTTGGAAGCCCGAATCCGGCCTTTGATACTTATTAAGTGATGGTATATAATATATATGCATTAATTATAATTGTTATATGTTATATGAGAAAGTGAAATGTTAATTGCAATTTTGTATGTTAATAATATATAATTATATATTATTAAATTTTAACAATAAAATAAAAAATGGGTATTAATTTTTTTTTACTTATTAATAATTGATTTTTTTGTATGAATAGTAATGGTAGATTAAAAATTAAAATTAAATATTATGTTACAATATAAATTATAATTATATATGTCATATGATATGTGTACTCGTGCAATAGTTTCAACTTCAATTAAAAATTAACCAATTTAATTGCAGTAGTTTCAAGCTTCAACTCAACAAAAAATTAATCAATTTAATTAATTGCATGATAACCAATAAGTAAATATTAAGTGGTTAAGTACAAATAATGTGGGCATAAAATTTAGGGTTTATAATAAAAATTTAAGATACGGATATGTAATTAATATTATATTATTTTGCCCAATGGATAATTAGATATTATAAATTAAATAATTACATAATTTCTTAGTTTTCTTTTATGGAATATGCAACTTGAATTCTTGATCATCTATAAATATTATGTTGGAAAATCGGAAATATCGATTTCAAAAGGTTTCATAAAATTAAATTAACAATTATTTGAATCAACTTGTAATACTAACTATTAAGTACATTTTTTTAATAATCTTTTTGTGTTTTGATTTTTGAATTAATGATTAATAATTATTTATTTGTATGTTTAGATGTCTGGACACTCAAGATTGAACTCAATAAGTGATGATGACAATCAAAGTGTTCAAATGGAAGGAACTCAAAAGGCAAAGCGGAAAAGACCACTAATGAAAAAAATATTTGAGACGTGGAATCATTTCACTTTACTTGAGGACAATCCAAACAAATGCAAGTGCAACTATTGTGGTAGATAATATCAATGTCATTCAAGGCGTGATGAGATTACAAATATGAGATATCATATATAGACTTGCCCTGCATACAAGACATTCTGGGAACAACAAGAGGGAAGTCAACAAAACTTAACAGTTGAGGGTGGGGAACAAAATGCAAGTAATATGGTTTTAGCTAAAGGGTGGAGTCAAGAGGATTGTAGAAGGGCAGTCACCAAAATGATCATTATGGGTGAGTTGCCGCTTAGTTTTGTGGATAACAAAGGGTTCAGGCATTTCTGTAGTGTAGCCATTCCGCAGTTTTTTTATGCCATCTCGGAGAACTATTGGTAGGGATGTTATGGATTTATTTTTGGAAGAAAAGACAATGTTGAATAGTTTGATTTGCAACAACAAGGAGCGAGTGTCTCTTACCACTGATTTATGGACTTCAGTTCAAACATGAGTTACATGGTGATCACATCTCATTTTATTAATAGTAATTGTGTTTAAATAGAAGGATTATTAGTTTCAGTGTGATTGAAGATCATAGAGGGAAAACGATCGGTAAAAAGATTGTAGCTTGTTTACAAGATTGGGGGATAGAGAGGTTTGCAATAACCATTGGTAATGCCACTACAAATGATGTTGTTGTTAATTATGTGACTATGCAATTGCTTGCTTGGAAGGAACGATGATGCACTTGTATTGGTGGTACAGTATATGCATGTGCATAGGTGTGCATAAATTTTGAATTTGATTGTTATTTTAGGGTTGAATGAATTGCATGCTAGTGTTGCCGTCATCTGGAATGCTTGAAGTATGTGAGATCCTCCACTACGAGGCTATAGGCATTTAAATAGTGTGCTCAACAAGTGAAATGTCTAAATGGAACGGTTGTTTTGGATTGTCCTACTAGGTAGAATTCCACCTATTTAATGTTGATGACTGTGTTGAAGTTTCAAGCAGCATTTGATAGAATGGCAGAGGCAGATAAACTATATGAGATATACTTTCTTGAAAAAGAAAATAATGCTAAGAGGGTGGGCTCGCCTGGACTTGAGGATTTGGAGAGTACAAAACGAATTGTGAAGTTTTTAAAGGTATTTTGTGATACCACATTGTTATTTTCTGCCTCTTTGAGGTTGACTTCTAATCTTTATTATGATATCATTGGCTTAATTGAGAACTCATTGACTGCATTAGAGGCAAGTAAAGATCCTTAGGTGGTGGGTATGGCTTATAATACGTGAGAAAAATTTGATAAATATTGGGAGTCTTTAGGGAAGATAAATAAAATGTTGATTGTTGCCTCTATTCTTGATTCACGAGCTAAAACAGACTTTGCCAAACATATATTTTAGATCATTTTTGCCAATGATGGTTCGAAAGTTGAAGAAATGACCAAAGCAGTAAAAGATTTGTTGAATGAGCTTTATGATGCATATAGTGCAATGTGCTCTAGTTCTACACCATCGATGTGTAGTGAGAGTGCTCCTAGTGGCAACTATGGTGGTACAAGTTATTCTCCAAATTTTACAACTGAGGTTGGTTTGGCGGAGGTTCCTAGTGATGATGGTGATGACATTTTATGAGTTTCTCGCCCTTTCCTTGGGTATGCTTAGAAAGTGTTTGTTTAGAATGAGGGCAAGAGAGTAGTATTTGAGGTGGAACGATATTTGAGTGACCCAGTTGAGGATCCGAGCAATTTTAAGCTCAATGTTTTGCTTTGGTGGAAGGTTAATGGATCGAAGTGTCCGATATTAGAGAAAATTGTAAGGGATGTCCTCGCTATTCATGTTTCCACAGTGGCATCTAAATCTGCCTTTAGCACGGGGCATCGTGTTACTGATGAATATCAGAGTTCTTTGACCCCTTGTATGATTGAGGCATTGCTATGCACCAAAAATTAGTTACAAGCCAAACTTTTTGTTAATCCTGTCTACAACCTTCAGGAAGATATTAAGGAGTTGATATTCCAATTGGAGCTACAAAAAGGTAATATTTTTCTCATACTTTATAAAGTTAAGCTGTATTATAACTTTATAAATAACATCTACATGTACTTAAGTTACTAACTAATTTCATTTTTTTTTACATTTTAAAGAATTTGTAAGATCACAAGCTTCAACGGTGGAAACAGTGAGCGCTGATATGAGTGTTATGGATATTTGAAAGATAATTCTTAATAGATATTACTATTTATAATTTCATATTATATGTTTAGGTTGTAATTTAAACTATAATAATATACAATAATTGTTATAGTTTTAACTTTTAAGTTTTAAGTCAAATTGTAACATTATAATTGTTTTATTTATTTTAGACACATTGAAGTTGGTGGAATGGTATTACTTAGGAATTAGGATTATTTTTAACTTTACTTGGTGATGAATGCCATGAAATAAGCCACAATTGACTAATTTTTTTTCTTATATTTAATGAAGTACACATATGAATTGGGCATATGTGTTTGTGTTTAATGTCCCTTTATTAGTAATGCGGCTTAAAGAAAGTAGTTAAACAATTATCATATATTATTTTTTCAATTCTTCTCTAGGTGATAGATGCTTCAATTCTTCAACTTGGAGTAGAATAAATTGAAGTTAAAAGTTGTCAAAGTACTTGCGAGGAACGATGGAGCCGTGGAGGAAGTTGATCTAGATTTACATTTAAACTTTGTTGTGTTTTAGAGTTTGGAACTTTGTCATTTGTGTTTTTGAAAATGTAAACTATTTAATTGTGTTTAACTTTGTAACTTTGTGTTTTAAAGATTAATGTTTAGAATTGGACATTGTGCTTTGGATGAAGACTATTAAATTTAAACTTTGTGTTAATTTTAATTTTATGCTTTATGTTAATTTTTAATTTTCAATCATTTGAATTTAATTCTATAGTAGTTTTCTTTTTTTGTTGGTTGAAATGAATGGATGGATGAATGGGGGAGGATAAGGAAGGTGGGAGAGAAATGTCTTAGTTAGCAAAGTGACAAGAGGGTCTTTGAATTGAAATTTCATTGGTCAACATTATTATTATCATTACTATTATTATTATTTTTCATGTGGATTAATGGATTGGGGCGGGTTTGCCTTTATGTTTTGCCCTTAGATAAATTAAAAATTCTCTAATCTCTACAATAAATTGGTATTTGTTAAATGTTTATGATGAATTTTTAAGTGGGATTCATATTGAAAGCAAATAAAAGCTCCAAATTGCTTAGACTCGAATTGATCCGAACCCTATTTGATTTGATTTCACCCAACCCAAATTGACTCAAATCTAATCCGAACCCTATATAACTCAAATTCGATCCGATCAGAATTTAATTCGGATAAGATTGGATCGGGTTATAAGTTCGGATGGAGTTTGGATGGATTTTTATCCAACCCGAAACTCGATCGGGTTGATCCAAACCCGACCCGAACCCGATTTTGCCCACCCTGCTCAGCCTCCCTTGGCCCCTAGCTTCATTCTTTCTCCCCAACACTGTTTTGTACTTTTCTCAGTAGATTTTGTTCAATTATCCTACGTATTAAGCATGTAAGCTAGCTTTTGCATATTTAATTTACTTGCAGGTTTCTAAATATTTGCCTAACTTATCTTCTTAACTAAACGTTCACTGTGCAATGAAATTGTCCTTCAACACAAAATTGATCATTCGTTACAAACTTCAAAGTTTAAATCTTTAAACCTGATCAAATTGCCTCCCCTTTATACATATGTTCGCGATATTCTTGCTTACATCTTATCACTTTGGTTGCGATAAGTCACGACTAAGGTACGTTAACAAGATCCTTAGAAGATATAATAAAGGTTTATTGGTATAAGGCAATGGGTGATGTGACAAGTCAAATGCAATTTGAAATATTAAAAAACCTTATGGACATGTTTGCCCTAAAATTTATATTTTAATACATACAATGGCCTTGCAAAGAGTCTAACTATCTAAATCATGGTCACACATTTTACCACTATTTGGATGGAACAGTTACAAATTCTGAACATGTGCACATATCATGAAGGTTTTGATACATTCTACCCAAACTCATATGAAAACATTTTTTTCTCAAATGACTCCAAAAAGCTTATCACTACCAAATACTTGTTGCTTATCTAGTCCTTTAAAATCCCTCACTCATATAAAATAATCTTTAAATGCTATATTTTGCTTTCATACCAACATGATCTGACGCACTTGCCTCACCAATAGCTACTGTAACATCCCTAATTGCTAGCAAGAAAGTTCCTGAATTAATTTATAAACCTTGGACTCTCCTAATTGAGTAGACGTGTTTTAAGTTATAATGCCCAATAACAAAATCGTGACGGGCTATGTGTCCAAAACATATAATATCTACTTAATTGTTGGACTTACACTATTAAAATTAGTATGTAGGAAGCGTGATACAAAAGCATGTGGTTTGACTCTATCTATTTTTTATCTCCCCATGAAATGTATGCTTGTAACAATTGGGACCAAATTTTCTCAATTCCAATCGATTGGGTGTATTGTGTTGATTTTTTTAAGTAATACATCTAGAAATACCCGTTGATTCGTTATCCACAGTATTTCGAACACAATTAGTACATTCTAAAACAATCCTCACTCAAACCTCTTTACCCTTGGCCATGAACCTCTTTGGTGTTTTTGACTCACCAAACATTTTTATTTTTCGACATGAAATTAATAAGAAGCATGGGGAAAAAATTATGACCTGAAACGAATAAGAAGCGTAGGGAAAAAATAACCACTAAAAAAAACTTATAAAATAAAGATTTTATTGCAATTAATAAAGAGTTATTGATTTAATTTATAAGTCTTGGGCTCTCTAAATTAATTAAGCACGTTCTAGCTTGTAAAGCAAAATAACAAAAACATGATTGGCTATGTACCCAAAGCGGACAATATTTACTTAGTTATTGGACTTGGGCTATTACAAAATAACTTTCTAAAATTGGTCATTCTATAGAAATCACAGTTTTCTAGTACAACAGTATCTGTTTCGAAAATCCATACACAATCGAAAAAAAGGTCAAATATTATGAAATGTTGTAAATATAGTGGATTTCGGTTTTTAATTAACGATCCCCTAAAAATAGAGTATTTAGTTAAATATACCCCATGCTTGAAAATTATCTAGGTATACCTGTTTATGCGATACATTATCTAAAATACCCGTAAAGAAAAATATAAAACACACACAACTCACCTCCAACACTCTTTACTTCTCACTCTTTTTAGCTCCAAAAAACAAAAAACTCACTCCACATTCTCAAAATCACTCACGAACAACCTATGCACTGAGATTTCGGTTTGCAGTTAGGTGCATTATTCATCACATGAATAAAGTATTTGAAACTTTATTTTTATTTTGAGTTATTTATTCATTTTGTTAGCATTATATTATTTTTAGGGTTTTGTTTGGTTTGTGATAAACAATAAAACAACTCACATTTTCATTACATTTGCATCATATAACTGCTATTTGATGGATTTTATAACTACATTCGTTGAAACCTGAATCTATTCCCAAAATTTTGTTCTGCACCCAACATACACGACAACAGTCGTGTATGTATGATTTTACACTACTGTAATTGTGAAAGTGTGCAAAATATTCCAATTATTATGACACCCTAGCATTTTATTGGTGTAAAAAATATATTTTTTCACTAGATATATCCTCTTACTATTACTGGACTATGGTCATGTGTTTTAATAAGTTACACGACTACTATCGTGTATGTATTAACTTATTTATTATAATTGTGCGTATATGTAAAACGTTTCAACTGTTATAAGACCCTAACATTTTATTAATGCAAGAAAAATATTTTTTGGAGAAGAAATATGTCATCTGACTATTTATTGAGTCGTATATTTTTGTAACTTACACGACTTTTGTCATGTATGTATGAATTTACACGACAGCAGTTGTGCATGTGTAAAAGATATAATAACTATTATGACACCTACCATTTTGTTAGTATAAAGATTACATTTGTTTTTACTAAATATATCTTCCAACTGTTTATTGGACTATAATTGTGTATTTTAGCACAGTTCCGCACTTCATTATATGCCCTGTTTGATTTTTTTTTTTTTGTATTTGTTGTATAATCATGTGTTGTATTATTGTAGGAAATGAATTCAGCACGTCTGCCTAGTATGTTTTATGGTGAATGGATTGAGCAAAACGAGCATCATAGATTTAATGGTACGGAGGCAAGAGGGATCATGGGGCTTAGTTCTACAAAGTATCTCGGATTATTTGTAAGATATGTAAAAACAATTTATCCTATTGTTACAAAAGAAGAATGAGAGGTTTCAGAGGAAGTGCATAGTAACGAGGTTTAGCCCCCTGTGGAAAAGCAAAAAAAAGGTCGACCACAAGAAATTAGGATAACATCACAAGGTCAAGAAAAGGTACACCATAAGTGTGGTCGGTGTGGTTTTCGATGATATTATCGAGTAAATTGCAGTGCACTAATCCCATTGTCTAACAATGAACCCGTAGTTAGACCGAATGAAACAAAAACAAGCACACGTACTACTATGAACCTTACATACTTGCCATTTTTGTTGTTTTAATTTCTTTAATATCTATAATAGTTAATTGATAAATTTCTACATTTTTTGTTTCGCAGGTGGATAAACATTCACAATCATAATCATATTAATTTTTATTAAGAGAGCAATTAACATTTTATCATTAGTTTATCACAATTTCACAACTATATATTTTATTTCACAATAATCAATCATAATTTATAACACAACAATACATAAATTTAATTAAATTTGATTCCATAGATCATAATAATAATTAATTAAAATTAAAAATACAACCCTCGAATAATCATTATAATAAGTCATAACTACGAAATATTAATATAACAAATCATAGGTCACAACTCACAAGTTACAACTACAAAACACGAACTACGACCATTTGACGAATAACAAGCACGAAAAAAACATTTATTAATCACAACTATGAATACAGGAAACGAGCAAGGTTAATTCTATCTCGACTGGTGGCGAGTTAAACAATGTGACATGTGCCGATGTAAACCCAAGGTGCCATGGCTGTTTGAATAAATAACCTCTCGATGACAATAGTTGCACCTCAAGATCATCTGCTTGTAAGGACGATACAAACTATTATCTATTATTTCCTCCCTTATTGTAGTAAAATTTTGAAAAGGCTCATTTAAAAAATGACTTCTGGGCTTATTTAGCCTAGCGTTTTGTTGAGGTCCAACTACATCAACACCGTATTCTTGAGGGTGTTGAAGTTCTTCTGCACTCATATTATGTTGCTGTGGATTCATAATGATTTTGGCTTTTAGAATATTAGAAAGTTTGAGGAAAAAAAAGAAGAATAAGAATTGTGAAGCACGATAGCATAATGGTGTGTATATATAATATTAGATAGTAATAAAAAGACAAAAATTACTCTACATAATGAAACTTGAATTGACTACACTGCAAATCTACAATCTGCACGTCTGCATGTGCACTATATGACAACTACCATGTTAAAAATTTGAGTTGAGAATTTAAATTCAAAGAAATAAAATATTCTATATAATGAATGCAAGCTCCTCTCGTATTACTAGTTTACTACTATAATATTATCTCATCAACACACTTGACACTTGTGATAGGATTTAATGATTTATTAACATTGTGATAGTTGCGTGATTCTCTTGTAACAATGAACCATAATTTTTTTTAATTTAATATGTTGTTTTAAAAAAAATAATTACTAAAATAATTTTAAAAAATAAATAACAATGGTGCACTTAGAAATTATTTTTTCTAATTATTAAATAAAAAAAATTCTAAATTAATTTTATTACTCACCCAATGGACAAAAAAAATCTGAATTAATTGAATAAAAAAAATTCTGAATTAATTGAATAAAAAAATTCTGAATTAATTGAATTACTCACCCAATGGACAATTTTTTTTGAATTAACAGTAAAATTGATATGACTACTCAATTTTACAGTATAAACAATCGGGCTCTGATTATCAATTAATGTTTTCTGATTTTTAATGACAAAAAAATTTTAAATTAATTTCATATTTTCATTACTCACCCAATGGAGAATTTTTTTTTGAATTAACAGTAAAATTGATATAACTCATTTTACAGTATAAGCAATCGGGCTCTGATTATCAATTAATGTTTTTTGATTTTTAATGACAAAAAAATTTTAAATTAATTTCATATTTTCATTACTCACCCAACGGACAAAAAAAATCTGAATTAATTGAATAAAAAAAATCTGAATTAATTGAATTAGCAATAAAGTTTATATGCCTTTAAAAAAACAATAAAGTTGATAGGACTAGGTGACTAGTCAAGCACTCAACAATTAGACTTGACTAGCTTACAGAATTTGTAAGCTACAGAGTGCAGCATCAACCGTTGGATGTGGAGTGAGAAGCTAAACAATAGACAATCGAATGGTGGGAATGGGATGACGCGAGATGTTTGTTACAGAATCGGTACCACAGGTCCCTCAACAATTAATTTTTAATAATAAAAAATTCTAAATTAAATCAATTACTCACCTTACAAGTTACAATTCCAACGGACAAATGAATGATTAAATGCAATTGTTTAATTTGTTGTAGCCTTGCAGAGTTGCAGGAAGCTTTGTAGTTGTAGACTTGTAGGTTTGCAGCATGTTTGCCCATTTTTGACAGTTAATATGTTTTGCAGCGTGTTTCCCCGTTTTTGACCGTTAAAATGTTTACTTTTTTATTCAATTTAAACGATTAAATTATTTTCGAATTCATCTCACTTCTCAATCTCTAATTCTCTATCTCCTCGTTATCTCTCTTGTCTCATCAGTCATCTCTAGTCTCTGCTTGCCCAATCTTCTTTGCTACAATTCCAGCAACTTTTCTTTGTTACTGAAATCTCAAACAAAAGCAAAACATCATTCAACACCATTTAACACACGAATCTCCATTCTCTTGCTCAATAAACTTTTTTCTTTTTTTCACCCGCACAAATACATTCTAGACGCCTTTATTTACCAAAACACTAATTATATAAAATGTCTCACCCTCATTTAGAGTTATATGGGAATTTTAATTTTGTTGAAGAGGGAGGGGAAGTTGCAAATGAAGAAATTGATGCACCAGAATTTGATCCAAGTAATATATTTATTGTCCCACCTGAACGATCGCCTCCTACTTCTCAAGCAAGTCAAAGTGGTTCTACTTCTTCAACTGTCGATCCTACCACTACCTCCAAACGACAAAGAACATCGATTGTTTGGTCATGTTTTACTTTGGAAAAACGTCAAAACAAAAAAAAGGTGAAATGGTGGATCAAGCAGTGTGCAAATATTGTCAATCTGCTTTAAGTGCCAAAAGCAATGGTGGAACTGGACATCTTAGACAACATATGGAAACTTGTCAGACAAAACTCGCGCCACAAGACCCAACACAAACCCAACTCTCACAATATGGTTTTGGACCATCCGGTATAACATCATTAAGATATTCACAACAGAGCATGCGAGAACGATTGGCTCGGTATATTGCTACAGTAGAACAACCTTTAACATTTTTAGAAGATGAACATCTAATAAATTTTTTGCAAAGGTATGTTCAACCTCAACTTAAGAAAGTGCCTACAAATACATTAAAACGTGATTTAACTAAAATTTTTCATGACATGAAAAAACTTTTAATTAATACTTTTATCAATTTTAATGGTGTTATTTCAATTTCTTCTGATTGTTGGACTGGTATTAATATGGTTGGTTATTTTTCTGTGACTTCGCACTCTATACATGAGCTTAATAGTAAATGGAGGTTGGAAAAAAAAATTGCTTGCATTTCATGAATTAGAATATCCTCACACTGGTTCAGTAATTTATGCAGCTATAATGTCTGTTTTATGAGAATATGAAATTATTGATAAATTGTTTAGCATATCATTTGATAATGCATCTGCCAATACAGCGGCAATTGATATGTTTTTGTGGAATATTTCTACTCTCATGCCTGCATGTGGTTCAAAATTTTTTCATGTGAGATGTGTTTGTCATATTATTAATTTAATTGTTCAAGCTGATATGACTCATTTAAATCATTATTTAGAAAAATTAGAGCAGCCATTTTATATATTATAGCACCTTCAAGACGTCAAGAATTTTTGGAGACGTTGAAAATTTTTGGATTGAAAAGGAGAAAATTCAACCTTGACATGAAAGTTCGTTGGAATTCTACGTATTTAATGTTGCTTTCTTGGCAAAAATATTCTGAAGCAATTTTTAGTTTTTACAATGAGAGAATGAATGATTAAGATTATCATATCACTGATTATGATTGAAATGTTGCATTTAAATTTATGAATTTTTTAAAGGTATTTTATGATGTTACGCTTGCATGTTCTACTGTTTATGAGTCTACTTCATGTAGAGTGTTAATGCACTTGTATAATATAAGTTATACTTTTAAGACTTTTAGAGAGAATATTATGTTTAAAAATATTTGTGATATCATGGAGGAAAATTTCCAAAAATATTGGAAAGATATTCCCCACCTATTTATTTTTGCAGCAGTGTTGGATCCTACAATCCAGGAAGTTCGTACAAAACTTTTAGTTGAGGGTATTAGTGAAAATTTACAAACCGGGCTTGATACAAATTTTGATACAATTATGTCCTCTATGCATAAACTTTTCAATTTTTATCGAAATAAATTCGGATCAAGCAATACATATTCTAATGTTCAACAAGCATCGACTTCTTATAAAAATCCAGCTCACCTTTTATTACTCAAAGGTAAGGGCGTTGCCTCTAGTATTGATACTAATCGTAATGAATTGCAAAGATATTGTTCTGCTAATCTTGAAGATTTAGCAAATCCTTCACAATTGCAAAATTTTGATATTTTAGAATTTTGGATAGGTAAGACATCTTTTTTCCCTATATTATCCATTATGGCCCGTGATCTACTAACCCCTCCTTCTTCAACTGTAGCATTAGAATAAGCTTTTAGTACAGGTGGCAGAATTCTAGATGAACATCGGTCAAGATTGTCATTAGAGACATTAGACTATTTGTTATGTTTGAAAGACTGGGAAGATGTTGAACGCCGAGTGCAACAAGATTGGCAAAATGCTTTAATTAAACAAATTGAGAGTTTGAATGTTGATCAAGATGAACTGGATCCAGATTATGCAGAGTACTGAACATTGAAGCCACTTCCAAAGACTAGAGACTTTTTTTTTTTGTAACTTTTTGAAACAAATTTTATTAGTGAGAAGGTTGTAAATTTGCAAATGATAGATGGTTCAGTAGGTACCAACCTAGTTGGGATGTACTGTTAACTATGGTGATGCAAATTACACCTAATTTTATTTGAATTACTAATATTATAATTGTACTTTAACTTCATTTAATGAAAATGTAATTTTTAATTTATCATAATTTTTCATGTGTATAAAATGAAAAATATTTCATTCACAAATGAAACGTATCTCGATTAAATATTAACTAAGTTATGATTTAATATTAATATGAAAAATATTTTATTATTAATTTTGTAAAAAAAATTATTTATAATTTATAATTTATAAATTTATGATATTTATAATTTTATTTATTGAAATCATGATATTTAGTTATTTACTTATTCATTTAATAAATTATAAACATAAATAAATATCATAAATAAAATTTAATATCATAAAAAAAATTATTCATTTAATAAATATCATAAATAAAATTGTGATATTTATAATTTATTTATTAAAATCATGATATTTACTTATTCATTTAATGAATTAAAACATAAAAATTAGAATATTTATTTAAACTAAGATTTAATGATTTAAATTAATTTTTAAAAGTCTATGCTAAAAAATATATTAAAACATTTAATTTCAAGATATTTTACTTTAATTTCATAACATTTTATATTTACTTTTTGTTAAAAAAATTTACTTAGATATATTTTGGCCGACATGCTATTAATGGTTCATGGGCCGCGTGCTAGCCCACCAATGAACCGTGCTTTTTCGCGTGTCGTGCTTTGACCCATCTCTAATCGTGCCGTGCTTTAAAGCCCGCGTGCCTAAAATTCTAGGCCCGGCACGGCCCACGTGCATGCCGTGCCGTGCTTTAAAGCCCGCGTGCCTAAATTCTAGGCCCGGCACGGCCCACGTGCGTACCGTGCCGTGCCTCGTGCCTCACTGAAACGTGCTCATGCCGTGCCCGTGCCGTGCCACATGCCGCCCGGCTCATTGGCCATCTTTAATCAAATGCATGATCTCTAATGATACAAGAAATTGCGTACTTAATAGGAACTTTATTTATGAGAATGCTACTAACCTTTTTAGTTAGGGTTGCTTTATGTGGATATTGCTTTTTCTTTTTACTGTACAAAGATCTTTTAAGAATTTAGCATAAGAAAGTACTAGCTTAATAGCATTAAGCAAAAGAATGCTTATAAAAATTTGCTTAAACATTTTTAAAATATCATTATAATGAGTACAGTTCTTTTGTAGGATGAGTCTTTATAGGTAAGGAGCTTCAAGAACAGAAGGCTTGAACTGAATTCCATTCTCATTAGGTTCATTAAGTAATGGTTTTTCAATTAGAGTTGGTTGACTTTCTTTCTTACTCTCAAGAACTAATTGTTTTTCTAGACCTAATGGTAGTTATAGATTTGGCTTCCTCATTAGGCATATTAGCAATGTAAAATCATCCTATTTCAAATTTACCTTTAGGGTTAGGAATTGGTTGACTATATAGTTGTTGTTACTCTTTCTAAGCTATAATAGTTCTAATTGTGATTTTCAAGCGTTGAGTGAATGAAATTTTAAGTGTATCGCCTAAAGAATGTTGTCTTTGCTAGGGTGTAACAAATTGAGATATAGGTTGTTAAATAGAAAGATTTGCTTGATTAGGAGGGATCAATTATTGATTGGGCATGCTAAATTGTTATCTTCCTTGGTTTGAAATAGGTTGATTTTGTTTCTACGAAAAAATAAGGTGATTCCTCAAATTAGGATTATATAGGAGCGAATATAGGCTATTAGATGATTTTTCATATGATTGTAAGGCATGTACCTAATAAGCATCTTGATCGGCTAATAATTTTGTAATATATGAGATAGGTTGGAACAAAGAGTAGAAACCTCATTAGCTACAATAGAGTGATAATTTATTGATTGGTTTATAGCTAGACTTCTACTTTCCTAGAAAGTGTAGCTAGAGGGGATTTCATATCAAAATCATCCTTAACTTCATACAGACATTTTTTTTTTCTAGAAACTTAGGTAGATTTTTCTCTTTGATTTGAAAAATTCCATTGTTGAGAATTCTCAAAAAGTGAATTAAAGAAATCCCTAAGAACTCTTTCATGTAGGTTCAAAAACTTCCCACCATTCATAGACTCTATCATATGATGATTTGGCATATTTGAACCATTATAAAAAGTATTGTACTAGTCTCTATTTCTCAAAATGACAGTGGGGAACTTAAGGAGTAGGTCATTGAATCTTTCCTAACCCTCATAGATTGTTCACCCTCTCTTTGATAAAAAATCATTTATCTCTCTCCTAAGGGAATTAGTTTTAGATATAGGAAGAAAACTTATTACTTAAATCATCCCACGTAGTAATAAATTCAATGGAAAATGAATTCAACCAAGCTTTTGCCTTTCTTTTAATGAGAAAGGGAACTTATGAAGCCTAATTGACTCATCATTAAAATTTTAAAAAGGGAATATAGAGTATATTTTAAGAAATTCCTTAATGTGCAAATAAAGTTCTCTCTAACTTATAAAAAGATAGTAAAAGCTTATTGACAGTGGAGTTAGGTACAAAGTGTGTTGCTATAGTTTGTGGGAACAAAATATAAGTTGGTTGTTTGATTGTCGTTGATGAAAAATAATCTCTAAGGGTTTTCTTTACTTGTACTACTGGCAATGCTAGGAGTACTCTATTTTAGATATCCATTACTTGAAAACAACTAGCTCTATCACTATTAATTTTGGATTTTTTTTTACCAAATGATTTGTTGAATCGTGTTCCCAAAAATTTATAAAACTAACTAGACTCCAAGAGAGAAAATTTGTCATTGGACATGGAATAGATGTCTAATCTTGACTCCAAAATCACATTATAGAAAAACCAAAAAGCTTGAAAACTATCTTAATTTTAGTGCAAGGGTAAATTTTTTTTTTTTATTGTCTAGTTTATAGAGAATTATTAGGAACAATTTCACTAGTAAATTATGTCTTATAAGCTCCTATTTTTTTCAAGATTCCAATGGATAGATTATTAGTTAAGGTTATTAAACTAACAAGATAGCAGTTCCCAGATAAGGAGGAGAGGCACCTGGTGTACTTAAATTCCAATACTTGCCTAGCCAAAGCTAACTGTCAAATATTAAATTCAATAATTACTCATTGGAATGACTAACAATAAGATCTTTTCTAGGGGTCTTGTAACTATGAAACACTAATAAAGGTCAATTTGCAATTGCTTTTAATTTTAATTTATGGCTTGAGTTGAGAGATACAAGAGATTTTTAATCTATGGGCTAGGAATTTGTGATGAAGTCCAATCCTTATCTTGTTTGAATTATTACTCTTATTAAAATTTTGATCAAAATGTTGAATGCAAACTAAACAAGAGAAAGAAAATAAAAGGGTGTGGGTGTGTGGAGTTGATTGGTGTCTTAAAAAGGGAGTTGCTAAGTTATTCTACTTTACTCTTTGTCCTAAAATCTAGAGCAACCTAAACTAGAAAAATGAGTTTTCCTAAAACTAGAAAAAGAAAGAAAAATAAACTAACAATAACAAAAATAAATAAAATTTAAAATAAAAGAAATTAAACAACCAAACGATGAACTCAAAATCTAATTATAATGTTTTTGTGATTTTTCATTGTTTTAATAATAAAAGTTAAGCTAAATTATAAACAGTAAAAGAATCAAATCAATCTAGATTAAATTAACTTTCCAGCACAATTCCTAATAACAGTGCTAAAAACTTATTGTCTAAAATTTTAATAAAAAGTGCTCGAAACTTTAGAAATAGAGTAGATGTAACATGGTTGAGCCAATAGGGATTGCTATAAATTAAAAATATAATTTAAATCTAAAATCAAAATCCTAACCTACTTGAGCAAATTGAGTTTTAAGAGAATTAAACTATTAAACTAAGAAAATAATTAAAGCAAAGAAAATTTCAATAAGACAAATGTTCAACCTCAAACCAGCAAAAAACTAATTTAGATTCCTAAAGACCCACTTTAAAATCTATGAACTCAAGTTAACACTTAAAGTATCTAATTTTGATGAAACTGATACAAGTACTCAGAAGCAAATCGATCAAATCAACAAGAGCGGAATTGATCATACACACTTAACACACAAGATTTATAATGGTTTGGCCACTATTTTGCCTACATCCACTATGGAAAGAGAGATAATATTTCACTATTTTATAGTTTACAATATACAATGTTGAACAAGAGATGTAACTGAATCAACCTACACATATAATAGATTATGAGGCTTTGTATACAAAGAGTACTTGATCTAGAAAAGTTCCTCAATAGCCAGCTTATGTGTTTCTAGGTTTTGTTACCAACACCCAGAAGCTTCCTACGAGTGCAATGGCATTAACAACCATTTTAACCAGCTGACGGACAAGTTTCAAAGCCTCATCCATTTGGTTAGGCAAAATAGAAAATACAGTTGTCATATTGAGCAAGTGATGGACGTGTTGAATCACGTGTATCATTATTCTTTCAACCGATGTTATGTTAACATCATACATCCTTTCGATGCTTTGCAACCGACATGCAATATAGTCAAAACCTACATGTTGTACACATCTTGGGATAATAATTGACTCGTCAATCTCGATTATAAACCCAAGTTTGAGTTTCATCCTTCAATATTCTCTACCTTGAACTAAAATAAGTTACTAATCATCTTTATTATCTCAAAACACATTTGCAATCTAAACTCTGCAGATTCTAGTTGACTTCAAGCAAAACTCAAACTTGGCATATAGTACAACATTGGTCAGCATGTTTGCAAGGTTGTCATTAGTGTGGTGAAATCACCAACTTTACCAAACACCTCTAGTCTTATGTAGTAAAGCTTAATATCAATGTGATTAGTCTTTTCATATTGTATTTGATTCTTGCTCAAACAGATAACACTCTAACTATTACATTGAACAATCACTTACTTTTGCTTATACCCAAATTTAGCACTATCATTTCAAGTTAAATTGATTTTTTAATGACTTCTACAGTTACAGGTATTCAGCTTCAGTTGTTGATAAAGCAAAAAGCACTTTGCAATGAGGCTTTTTGATTTATGGTACAACCATTTATTGAACAAATAGCCAGTTAAGGATCTTTGTCTATTAAAATCACTTACGTAGTCAGCATCTACAAAGCCCTTCACACTGACTTCACCCTTTGTTTTCCAATTCTATACATCAAGCCATAATCAACTATATCATTAAGATATATTAAGGTCCATACAACAATCTTCCAATGTTATTTACCTAGATTTGCCATATATTTATTTACAACACCTATTGCATAAGAAATATCTAGCCTAGTTGGAACCATTGCATACATTAAGTAACTTGCAGCACTTGAATATGGAATAAAAGCCATTTCAGCTTCTCATCATCAATTTTTGGACATTGTTGACATGAAAGACTAAAATGAGCTGGTAATGGCATTTGAATAGCCTTTGAATACCTTATCTTAAACCTTTAGAGAACTTTTCTGATGTATTTTTGTTATGTCAAACATAAAACACCCGTCATTCTCTCTTTAATTAACTATACTCCAAAGATTTTCTTAGTTGCTTCTTTAAGTTATTTACATGATCTATATTCTAACAAGTTATTAGCATATCATCAATTTACAGCAACAGATGGATCTTGTTATAACCATCTATATCTTTGAAATACACAAAGCAATCAAAAGTTACACCTTTGAAAACCAGGTTCAGCCATAAAGTTGTCAAATCTCAAATGCCACTGTTTGAAAGATTGTTTAAGTGTATATAAGAACTTCTTAATATGACAAACATGATTGGCTTTCTCCCAATCCACATAGCCATTAGGTTAAGCCATCATAATCATCTCATCTAATTCAGTATATAGAAAAGCAATCTTAATATTTATTTGCTCAAGATGCATATTATTCATAGCAACAAATGCCAATAAGATTCTCAAAGAGGAATGCCTAACCACTAGAGAAAACACATTAGTAAAGTTTATGACCTCTTTTTGCGTTAAGCCTTTGGTTACAAGCCTAACTTTGAACTTTTGTGCGTGCTTCAACACCTAGTATAATCTCTTTAATCTTATAACTCGACTTACACCCCACTTTCTTGTTTATAGGTCTTTCAATCAGATCTCTTGTATGATTTTTTTGTCAAGGACCGTATTTCCACTTCTATGGCTTTCTTCAATCCATTTAACTTATCACTCTTTATAGCCACTGAGTTAGTCCTTGGTTCTTTAGTTTTAGCATCATGTCTTGCTGTTAATGCAAATACAATCATATCTACATATAGATATCTCTTTAATAGCCTAATTACTCTCTTCTCTTAATCTTTTACCAGCTGATGGTCTCCGATTCCTTGATCACTAATTGACTCGTCCTCTGATTTAGAAATTTCCTTTCAGATCTATATTTTAATTTGGCTTTTGTTTTGAACTTTAACTTGATAATTAACCTCAAAATAAGTCTTTTGATCCTTATCTGTAGGCTCTATAACTGTTGGTTTTGACTGAGCTAAAATTTGAAGCATTTCTAACTCAATAAACACAATATCTCTACTGATGATAGATCTTGGTAGTTTAAAATCAGTGCAGTAGAGCTTGCACCCCCTCACCCTATCAAGATAGCTTAGAAACACACATATTAAGGCTCCATGTTCTAGTTATCCCTTCTTAATGTGTGCATATATAGGACAACCATAGACCCTCATACTAGAATATTCAACTGGTTTATTATACCA
>JARCIV010000071.1:0-210000 GCA_029618585.1 Citrus australasica | reverse complement strand
GAGTTTAATAGTTGTTTTAAATTTAATTTTAGATGAGGGGCTTTTATTCACTATATAGTAGGTTGTTGATAAAACATTTGCCCACAAGGCCTTAGATAGCCTTGAATGAATAAGTATATATCTCACCTTGTCAATCATTATATTCATCATTTCAACTAATCTATTTTGTTGAGATGTGTATATCACTATTTTGTGTCTTATAATGCCATCTTCAATACAAAAGTCATCAAACATCTTGTTACAAAGCTTTAAACTATTATCGGTCCTCAACCTTCTAACCTTTCTATTTTTTTAAGTTTCTACCAATGTTTTTCAAGCTTTGAACTACTCAAACACATCATCCTTAACTTTCAACATATACACCCAAACCATCCTTGAAAAGTCATCAATAAGAGATAATAAATATCTTGTCCCACCTAAAGAAGCTATATGTGCTAGTTCCCATAAATCAGAATAGATATAATTTACAGTTCCTTTATATACATAAACATCAAACTGACTTTTACTCTTGAACACTTGCTTAAGACACATTCTTCACAAAACCTCAAGATCTCTATCTTATCCTCTCTTAAAACCCCTTGTATTAACAGTTCTTTTAAGCATTTTTCCCTCATATGGCCTAAATTCAAATGCTGCAACATTGTTTTATCTAGATCATATCTAGACACCCCAACATCATCTGTAACAGTAATTTCTTGAAGAATATACATGCCATTATTCTTGTCTCTCTTCATTAGCATCATAAACCCTTTCAATACTCTTGAGGGTATCGAATTAAAACTTAACTAAGTATTGTTAACATATATATTTTCATAATATTGATTTTGATGATAACAAACAAGATTAAGAATGATTAATCTTTTAAGCTTAAATTATTTTCTTATTATAAAGGTTTTATATTTAAATAAATCATTATTTTTCCAAATTATAAAAGTTTCATATTTAATGGAAAAATGATGTTATGATGATATGCATGTATGCAAGGGGAGTTTGTTTTAAATAAAATTTTTAACCTTGCATTGATTAAGGGGGAGCCTTTTTATAACTAGATTAAATCTTTGTAATGTATTTTGTCATCATCAAAAAGGGGGAGATTGTTAGCTTATATAGCTATACATATTGATTTTGATGATAACAAACCACATGTATTGGTTAAACAAAGATTTATGAATTGTGTTTTATAATAAGAAAATGAGGCTATAAAATCAAAGTGTTTTGGACTAAAATAAATGTGTTTTAAATCTTTGATTTTGTTTTTGAATTTCGAATTTGGACCTATTTGAAACTATTTACATGTTTTGGGTCACACTATAATTTATGAATATTTTGGACTAAAGTGAAAGGTTTTGAGAACTTTGAAAATATGGGTATTTTGTTGAAAATGACCTTTGTGCAAAACAATAAAATCGTTAGGGCCAAATCATAATTTCAGAAAGTTTTTGGGATTAACAAAGTAATATTTATAAATTCTGAAATTGGACCTATTTGCAAAGTTTCATAACTTTGTGGGCCATAATATAATTTTATAAAGTTTTGGGGTCAAACTGAATTTTTAGAAAATAAATTCACTGTAGCAATCACTGTAGCAAACGGCTAACCGTTTATTTTTTAACGGTTAACCGATAACGTCCAGAAAGCTTGTTTTGTCCAGTTTTGTTAAAATGATGATTCTGGAACAAAACGGTGAACCGTTTACTGAAAACGGTTAACCGTTTATTTTAACCTTGAACCGTTTATTGAGAATGGTTAAGCCAAATTTGTTTTGCAGGTTACTGGAAACTAACGGTGAACCGTTTACTGAAACGGTTAACCGTTTATTTGAAATTTGGCCCAACGGTAACTTTTGACCAGCGAAACGGTTAACCGTTTATAAGTTACCCTCTAACCGTTTTCGGGCTGACAAGTGCATAACGGCTAGTTTTCAAGCTCAAACTATATAAACTCAAATCCAACTCATTTTCAACGTCTCCAACAAGCAAAAAGAAATAACACACAAGATATCTTGAGCCTTCAACTTGTAAAACACAAAAGATTGAATCATTTCTTGTTCTTCATTTTTGAATATCTACTCATTGAGGAGTTTAGTTGTAATCTTCATTTGTTCATCTCATTTGTGAGAGGTTGAGTGTGTGAAACACTTGGGTTAAGAGATTGAGGATATAATCTCTTGTTGTAAAGGTTCATTGACACCTTGAAGTCAATTGTAATTGGTTGAAGCCTTGGAAAGGCTTGGATAGTGAAATCCTCAAGCGGGTGAGCTTGGAGGCGTGGACGGAGGCGGGGATAGCCGAACCACGTAAAAATCCTTGAGTTCGTTTTTCTCTTCCCTTACTCTTTAATTATTGTGCTTGCATTGAATTTATTGTTTTCGAATTTATTAAGGCATTAGAATAAATTGTTGTGTGGATTTGCTAGGATAAGTTTTAAAATTCCAATTCACCCCCCCTCTTGGGTTGCACACTTGTATTTCAAGTATCCCATTTTATCAAACATTCCAAGGGAGATAAGGTTTCTCTTCAATTTAGGTACATGTTTGACATCCCTTAACTCTTTAAACATGCCATCAAACATTTCAGCCTAGTTACCCCCTTACCAACTACCTTATAGCATATATCATTTCCCATTACAACTACCCTACCATCATAAGCTTCATAGTTTATGAATATGTTCTTATTAGGGCACATATGGTGAACAATGCTACATCATCATACCATATATGTGAACAATGTCGTACTTGTAAATAACACTATATATGTGAACAGTACCGTATATGTGAACAGTGTCGAATACACTTTTATGCTCCTTCTAAGGTTTTCAACCGTTTCAAGTTTAAAAATGTCATTCGTTTTGTTGTCTGGCTTCTCATTAGTTGTGAAATGGCCAAAGTATCTCCTAAATACATAAAATACTTACATTATAATAAAACACACATAATAAAAGCTTAAAGGATTTAAACACATAAAAGTGAAATGTTAGTAAGACTTGAAGCATAAATGACAGTTTTACCCTGAATAAATATGCATTCTCCAGTACTCAACAACAATCTTTCTTGAAGTGTCCTTCCTTGTGGCATTGGAAGCATTTTAGATTTCTTGGCCTGGATTTGGATCTTTTCTTTTTTTTCTTTGGCATCTTCTCTCTTTTATGATTTCCCCCTTACTATCAAGCTTTCTCCTCTCTTGATTTTTTTCTTTGTTGCAACCTTCAAACTCAAAGTTTCTTTAACATCTACCATGGATGAATGTGTATAGATGAATGAGAGCACAACAATATTATAGCTTTGTCCTTATCATCAATTTTCACATTAATATCTTCAAGATCTAGCTTGATTTAGTTGAAAGCATCAATGTGATATGAGATTGATGACCCTTCTCCCATCTGTAAAGTGTACAACTTTTTCTTTGTGGTTAATCTCCTAACTATTGACTTCTTGGTATACAAGTCCTCAAGTCTCTTCCACAATCCTTCTACGATCCTTTAACTACCAACTTCTCTGAGAACACTATCCCTAAGACTAAGGACTATAGCATTACGAGCTCTATCCATCACATTTGGTAAATCTCTATTAGATATATTTCTTGTCTTTTTGGATAATGAAGCTTCACCAAGTGCTTCCTCTAAACTTGAAGCACTAACAAACCCCATCTTGAGCCTCCACAAATAAAAATTATTATCCTTTATAAATTTCTCCACATCAAGCTAAAGTGCTACCATTGTTGAGATCAAGAACTTAAAAATAAGCTCTAATATTAATTTGTTGAACCTTAAACCAGCAAAGAACTTATTTATATTCCCCAAGGCCCACTCTAAACTCTATGAATTTAGGTTAACACCTAGAGTATTGAATCTTGATGAAACTTGTACAAATAGTCATAAGTAAGTTGATTAAATCAACAAGAACAGAATCGATAATACACACAAGATTTATAATGGTTCGACCACTATTTTGCCTAAATCCACTATGAAAAGAGAGATAAGGTTTCACAATTTTTTAGTTTTACAACATACAATATTGAAGAAGAGATGTAATTGAATTAATCTAGACACACAACGGACCATAAGGCTTTATATACAAAGAGTACATGATCTAGAAAGGTCCCTCAGCAACCAGCTCGCGTGTTTTTACATATGTTACCAATCTCCAAAAGCTTTTCGTGTGTGTAACAGCGTTAACAGCCATTTAAACTAGCTAACGGATGTGTGTCAAAGCCTTATCCATTTTGTTAGGCAAAACAAAAAATGCAACCATGGTATTAAGTAAGTGATGCACGTGTTGAATTACATGTCTCACTTATTCTTCCAGCTGACATTATACAAACATCATACATTACTTTAGTGCTTTACAACTGGCATGCCATACAACCAAAACTGACATGTCTTACACATCTTAGGATAATAACCGACTTGTCAATATTGATCATAATCCTAGATTTAAGGTTTATCTTTCAACAACATGTATTACCAAGGTTTCAGAATCCACTACTATTCAACTAGTAATTATTGAATTATCAATTAATCCCCAATTTTAGAGTGACAACACAAAATCATTCTATGTCACCGAATGGATATAACAATTGAGCTCAAGTAATCATATCTAATATAGGTTCCTTTTCACTTTAAGGTAAGATTTCTAAGTATTATATGTATCCTACTGAAAAGCAAAGAACCAAAGTTTCTAAAGTATTCTATGTGTCCAATTTATTAAAAGGTATATAATCAAAGAGAATTACATTAATCATTATTTTACCAAGTTTAGATTTAATCAAATAATCTCTTAACTATCAAGAATACATGATATTAAAGATGAAAAGATAATTATTCAATTAATCATTTGAAACAACAATCATAATTATCAAAGAACACATGTGAGGAATTAATTAAATAAAAGTAATTTATTTCTTTGAATAGGATGAAAATCCTCAAACTCAGTATAAGAAAATTAGTCAGACATATTTGAATAGGGAGTAACAAAATAAAGAAAATTAATCTTGCAAAAATTGGAAGACTGCTGCTCCTTTCTGTCAAATGTGTTTGGCTTCTTCTCTTCTAAGTTCTCTTTTTTGTCTTCATTTATAATAATGTATGTGACCATAAGTTATAGCAGAATTCTATATCACTAGACCCAAATTCTAATATGAATCATTTTCCGATTCTAAAGTCAATTTTCCTAATTAATGTCACCATTACTTCTCAACACCATAAACCATCAATTAGAGATGGCCAACGGGCTTTAAAGGAAGGCCTAGGCGTGCTTGTGCTCATGCCCTGCTGTGCCCACCATATGCTTTGCATCATCTCATACTGTGACATTTTTTTGGCTTAGGCCTGACCTGACACGTGCACACATCTTGTGCCCACTCGTGCCATGCCCACATGTGTTGTGTCGTGCCCTGCCTTAAGCTTTTTTAAAATGTCAAGTTGTTGACGTACTTTTTTCAACCTTATGTACTTTTGGTCCATGTGTCTTTAGACAAATTCAATAGAATAAAAAATTTAAAACTCAAGTCCATATTCAATAATAATAAATTAATAATTGTAAGAGAATGTAATACTAATTATTAAGTTAGACTTCACGGTATTAGAATTTTTTTTAATACTTAACAACAATAACAACAATAGTAACAATAATGAATTTTTCTTAAGAGTTAACTTAATTGTTAACTTGGACTTAGATAATGTTATAGATTATAGTCCATAACAACATTAATACATATCTATAAAATCATAATATTTATAATCTTATTTATTAAAATCATGATATCAATTATTCATTTAATAAATTTTAAACATAAATCAATTAGATTTTTTTAACTAAGAATTAGATGAATTTAAAATACTTGTGCTAATAAAATATATTAAAAAATTCAATTTTAAGTTATTTGTAAAATCATAAAATTTTAAGTTACTTTCATTAAAAAGTGAAATGTGCATTTTGTAGGCTTTTTCACCTGTCATGTTTTAGCCTATCTCTAATCATGATGTGCTTTTAAGACCCGCGTGCCTAAAATTCTAAGTTCGGCCAACCCGCGTGCGTGCCTTACTGTGTCGCATGCCCTATCGAAATATGCTCGTGCCGTGCTGTACAGACACTTATCATGCATGTGTCGTGTCGTGTCGTGTGCTGCCAAGCCCATTGGTCATCTCTACCATCAATTTCTTTCTACTTCTAATTGCTCAGTACGTGCTCTCCTCAAAGCTATTGGTTCCATTAATTATTGGCTTTTTTTTCTTCTAATTTAATCTTCATGACTTCCCAAATTGAACTTTTTCATGCGGGCATCCCTCCCTTATAGGTGAAATCCATACAAATAGTTCTCTGAGCTGCTGCAGCCTTGCCTTCTATCAAGTAAGAAGATTCAATTCTTAGCCACCCTTTCGCCCTAAGTCAAATTCGGGGAAAAGGAAGATTATCTATGAAATACAATAAGAAGTTATGCAAGGTTTAATCGATAATCTCCAATTAATTTACTATTCAATAAAATAAATTAATTAATTAATTAATTAAAAATAACATATAGTAATAACTAACAACTATATAATTAAGGACAAAATATGTCGTATTATATACTTATCATTTACTCTTATAAGGTAACACTACGAAGAATTTACGTTAACTTCAATATTTTTTCAATTTTATACCAAACTCATTGTTTATATTACTACTTCATTAGTTTGATTACTAGTCTTTTCTTTTTTTTTTCAAAAGTGATTACTAGTCTTTAATTAAAGTAACATAGTGTTTTTATATCATAATACTCATGTAAATTATTGGACTGTCCAATTTATATCATTTACACATAAAGGTAGTTAAAATAATAATTAGATTTCATTTTAAAATATTATATTATCAGTCACAAATTAAATATATAAATTAGTAGATATAATAACTCATAATTATTGAGACAATTCAGTCGTTTTATATCATAATAATAAAATTGTAAAATAAAATTTTTATTGAAGTTTATGATCAAAGATGATCAAAGAAACTTAAGGAAAAAATTTAATAGAAAAATTTAATTGATTAATTGTACAAACTTTTATTAATTTGTATTTACTAAAAATATTGTGAATTTATTGTAATTATATTTTAGAAGCAAGGTGAATTAACAAAAATAGTGGGTGCAAATATGCCCACCCCTATATTTTATACATCCAACCCTCGTATATTTCACAACCAATGATAGTTATTCATTTTTATTAGTTGTAATTTTACAACTGATTAAACAGTTGTCTTAGATGTAATCTGTAATCATTTACCAAAAAAGCATGTGATGTGGTCCACATGCTTTTTTGGATGTGGATGTCCAGCTTGGGCCACCGGAACCGAATTGAAACAAAAAATTATTTTGATTTTGGTTTAGTTCAGGTTGACCTTCAAAACTATTCAGTCACAAATCTCAAAACCGATCGGGTTATATTTTGATTAGGGTTAAACCCGCACCAAATAACCAACCCGATCGGCTTGCTATAAAAGAAAAAATCCATCTAAACCTAATCACACACACGCGCGCGCACACGCACACGCACACACACACACACGCACACATGCGCACACACACACGCACACACACGCGCACACGCACACACCCGCACAAGCGCGCGCGCACACGCACACGCACACACACACACACACGCACACGCGCACACGCTCACGAGCTCACGCGCGCACACACGCACGCACGCGCGCGCGCGCGCGCACACACACACACAAGACATCACAATTCCAGCCGCTGCCAAATCTTTCACTTCTTCTCCTGCCGCTACCAAATCCTTCACCTTCTTCTGTTGATTTAATTCTCACTGTCCACACACAGCTCACCTACACTACCATCCTCCGGTGAACCATGACGACCAACACTACCACCACCAAGATGGCGCCGGCTTCGCCCTAGGGATGTGAGCAGCCAGTTGATGGGGTTTAGTGGTTCAAAAGCGGCTATGAAAATAAGGGAGGATGCTAAAGATTCTTTTTTTTAATATATATGAAATTAAAACTAATATTGAACAGAAAGTTTTCAATTTTTTTTAAGAGAGTTGTCGGTTCTTTTCCTTTTGTTAGTGTTGTAATTGTTCTCTCTTCACACTGGTCATTCTTAGGAATTTTAAAAGGGGAATTATTTCTGCACTATTTGTTTTTGTCATATATACATCTAATTATTATAATATTTTAATATATATTTTATATTATTTTTATTTTTAAATTTATATCAATTAATAATTTTAATATTAAAAATAATTATTTTATTTTTAAATAAATTAAAAAATCTTTTATTATATAAAATTTTAAAAAATATCTTTATAAAAATATCTTTAAATTTAATAAAATAAATAAATCACAAAATTTGAGATGGTAACTTTTAAATGAAATTATATTTATAACAATAACATCTTGTAATATAATTTTATTTAATTTTTATAATTAAATTAAGTATAAAAAAATTCATAAGAGAAAAATTTTCTATAAATATTGTGAACTTCCTATAATTAATATTAAAATATTTTCTTATACAAAATAAATATAATTATGACTAAAAAAATTAATCTGATAATTTGTAAATAAAATTATATTTGTGAAAAATTAACATATTAGATTAAGATTTATTTATTTTATTAAATTTAGGAGTATTTTTATAATTTTAATTTTTTTATTTTTTAAAATAAAATAATATTTTAATTCATTGAAAGATAAAATAATTAATTTTTAAAGTTAAAATGATTGATTGATGTAAATTTAATAAAAAAATAGTGCAGAGATAATTTTACTTTTCTTATATTTAAAAAATAATAATAATTTTTTCTTCTTTGTCTTTTCACGTATTCTTAATTTTTTTCTCCTTTGTCCTCTTGCATATTCTCTTTACTATTTTACTCCAATTTGTATTCCCCGAATTCAAGTTGTGTGGTAAGTTCTTCCACCATCGACCTTGAAGCCATTGCCGTTGCCAGCCACAGTTTAATTTTAGTTAATTTTTTGGTTAATTGTTTTGTTAATTTTTCATGTTAATTGTTAAATATTCTTAGTTGTTCATGAGTTAGTTTTTTGATAGGATTTGAGAAGAATAAATTTTTTTGTTAATTATTAATTTTTTATTTGAGAAAACGAATTTTCGGGATTAAGGTTTATCAGTTAAATTGAACTCGAATTTGTAATCAATACCAAGCCGAAAATGTAGGGGCGATTTTTGGTGAGCTAAGACTAGGGCAAAAAATAGCTCTTGTCATTTGTAATTAAGAAAATGTCATTAATGAAGAGATAAAAAAAATGCCATTAATGAGGAGTTAGACTATTGACACCGCACTATTCTCCTCGTAAAATTTCTTTTTTAGTTATATTTATTTTAATTTTGAAAATATCTTTTTTTTAATATACTCCTCTATTTTTTAATTTAATTTTTTTTAGTGTTGAATCTCTTTTTTAGTTATATTTATTTTAATTTTGAAAATATCTTTTTTTAATATACTCCTCTAATTTTTAATTTAATTTTTTTAGTGTTGAATCTCAATATAATAATATGTTATTTTTCTTTTCTTTTACAATTTTGTTGTTACTCCATACACAAATAAAAAAATATTAAAAGTTTTATTTGTAATAAATTTTTGAATGTCAATCACTGGTTTAAATTGTACATATTTTAAATTATAATTAAAAGCAAACTGAGATACAAATATATTTAATTAATAAGAAATAAAGAAAAAAAGGGCTGATTATGAATACAAGTAATTTATTTGAAAAGAATTTATGTGCATTTGATTCTTATATTTATTATCTGAAATTTTTGAAGTGGTTTATAAGGATAATGATGGGGTGTTAATAACTTTACTCATTAATGAAATATATAAGTAGGAATGATAAAAAAATTATGAAATTGTTATTTTTATTTTTATTTTCTAAGTACACTCACTTTTAATTCAAAGTGTACCTACTTATGATTAAAATTTTAGTGCCATAATTTGAAGAGACACCCAAAAATAGAAATCTTGACCATATTTCCAAAGAAAAAAGACACCTACACCCCCAATATTTGAGAAAATGATCACAAAAATCTTTAAGTTTTAAAAAAGGGACACTAAAATCGTTTTTACCTATAATGCTCTTTAACTACAGTAATTAAAAAATTGACTTTAAAAGTTTTTAATTAACACAAATTTAATATGAATAATATAATTTATCTAGTAGACTAATAATATTAAATTATTCTTTACATTTAAAATAATATTAAAATATTAAATTATTTTATTTATTTTAATAATCTATTTATAATATTATACAAATTTTAAATAAAACTTTGGGCTAAATAAATTTTACAATTAAAAAATCTCTCAATTAATAATAGTAAAATTAAATTTTACATAATATTCAAAATAATTTTAATTTTAATGTATTTTTTTTAATATTATATTTCTATCTATTATTAGAAATCACTTTAATATAATAAAATAGATATAAATGATTGAAAAATAATATTAAAATAATTTTGAAATGTATATATTATTACATTTATTTTACTTAAACCGCACCATAAATTTCAATTGGTTCAGTTTCATGTTTGTTAACGGTATGAATCGGTTCGGTTTTATTTTAAGACAATTTCATCGAGTTCATTCTTTAAAAACTAAAATTATTGATGTGAAAAGTCAATCCATTCGACCCTGCCCTTGAAGTTAAGGACTATAAAATAATGAGGCAAGCTGTGCACACATACTGCAAGTTACAAGTCTTACAAGAAAATGTTTGAGCCGAAGTTGGCAGGAAACTATTATAATCTTACCAGGATAATTCAGAAAAATATTACATGCGGAGATACGGCAAAATAAAAGTTCAAATACAATACAAAACAGATTTAACGACGCAATTAACATATTGAAGAAAACAATCCTCTTATTTACGTACCCTGTTTTGGCCTGATTTCTATTCCTTGGATAATGAGGCCACCCTTCCAGTCACCAGCGGCCACCTCCAAGACACTCATTTCCAGCTCACCATCTTCATCTTCTTTGTTCAAAAAATCACCTAACTCGATCTCCAACCACTCATCGTCTCTCTCCTTAGGATAACAGCCATCATTTTCTTTAGGCATTGAAGCCTGCCTGCGGCTGCGATTAAATAATCCTCTACGCCTTGGATAATAAAAACGTTGCCTCTGCCCTCTTTCAGCATCCAAATACACAGTTCGTGTTTGGCTTTCACTACCAACAACTCCGACACTCGCGTCTACGGGTTGATATTCAAACCCATATGATCCAGCTGTTGGCTTGTACACAAGATATGCAGCATAGAGTGTCCGTGGAGACAGACTACGAGTATTAATTTTGCAACGGATTTCAAGCCAACAGACACAGATAAGCTCAGCCACCTCCGGAAACCTATTTTTTTGATGTAGGCAATATATCTTTACACTCATAAAAAAAGAATAATAAATAAACAAATAAAAGCCACGAATAAAAGAAACAAACCTGGCCTCAGGAACAGAGGTCCATCTCCAATAAGTAGGTGTATCACCCCACACAATCAGAAGATCCCTCGCAGATATCATGTAACATTTCTTCCCACTCAGCTTGTCCAATGAAAAGCTCTGTTCAATGTCATTGTCAACATTAGATATGCACGGTGGCTTAACAAATTAAGGAAAGAAGAAGATAACCCGAAAGAAAATTACGGTAAAATTTTTCCAAAAAAGGCATTTCGACAGTGTTTAGAGGAGTTTTTGGACAGATGACTTTCAAATTAAAACACTTTTGTGAAAGCACTAAAGCACATTGGACAGATGACTTTCAAATTAAAACACTTTTGCCAAAGTACTAAAGCACATTCTAGACTGGCACTTATCAAATGTCTCTCAAGAAAAAGACAAATCTAGTTCCCTTTTCAGACTCCCAACTGCTTTTTGACTCCCAAAATATATTATTGTTGATTTCAGCATATTTCAGAAAACGTTGTTAAAATTTTCTCTACAAAATAAAACACCATTTCAGAGACACATAACAAGTGCTTTCTGTAAAAGCGCTTTTTCAACCCAGAAGACCGTTCCAGTGATTTCATTCAATTAAACAACATGCTTTTGTTGGTGTCACAAGCACTTACAAGCAACAAACAACATTCAGCACCGAAACACACATCAAGGTCTACAAAGCAATTCTAACAAATGCAGTTAAATTCTACCGAAACAAAGCGATAAATGCTGTAAGATCTTTACGGAAACTAGATAATTAAAACTGTATTTTAGGTGTTTTAAAAGAAATCAGTTTCAATTCAGAAATTCAGATTAATGATTTAACAACCACACATTAAAATCAAACGATAATAAATTATGGGTTATGAACAAAAAAGAAAATCAAAGGAATTAAGCGATTATAATGTATAAAAATGTGCCTACTTTTTTGCCTTCGTCGATGAGGATAGGGTTATGACAAAGGCTAAAATAGAGCTCCTTCTTGGAGGAGAAATGCAGCGAAGAAGAAGATGATGATGATGAGGCCGCATTGGAAAGGAGCGTAGGGTAATCGGGCGGCAGAAAGCGCTCCCAAACGGCGTCGGATTCGGCCGCCGACTTGAAGACGGTTGAAACTGAAGACAATCTGCATGCGTCACGAGGTGTAGTAAAGGAAATTACGTTGGCTATGCAACCTTCGGGTAAATGCCCCATTTCTGCTTCCATGGAAATTAGAAAGAGGGAAAGGAGAGACAGATAATAAGCAAATGAATCCCGTCGTTTTGATTCTTATGGTTTTTTTATTTGGGCCTTTTATAGAGAGGTGGCCGATGAGAGATTCAAGGAAATCTTAGCGGTTAAGTTTTGGTTCATAATAATGATCCACACTGGCCAGCCATGCGAAGCCTTATCGAACCGAACCGAATCCCCTTTTCTTTTTCTACTTTTTTTTTACTTTAAAAAAATATTTAATTAAAAAAAAAAAGGAACTCTTGTTTATGGGATGATAAGAATTTCCTTTTCTGTCAACCAGGTCCCTGGCTAGTGTTATTACCAAAACACCCATAGGTTTATTTTGCTACGCAATCGGCAACAACGATCAATAATGAACTTCAACCATAAAAAGAATAGGCCTCCAAAAATTTCATATAACTCATTAACATGACACGACCGACGATGAAACCAACACCCGAGCGTAATTTCATCGGGTTGAGTCTTTAACGAATCAACTACTAAAAACTCATTTGATAATGGGTTGAATTTGAGTTCGAGCTTTAAAAATCATTTAACCCATTTGACCAATTAACATTATTATATTCATATTTTTATCAAACTCGGCTTAAGAACCCACATTTAATAACATATCCTAATTTAAACAGGATAAAATTATATAAGTCCTAATTTTTATCAAACTCAAATCCTATAAAATTGGAGATAAGTTTTCATAATTCAATTATATTTGTGACTATTTTTTCTTACATAAACATGTCAATACAATCAAACATATATATACGATATCGAAGGCAGGGCATGAGAAATATGCATACTAGAAGAGGGGTACAATATTCTCCAAACTTTTTCTCTTACTTTCTTTTCTCTCTCAAGCTATTTATTTGTTATTGTGCTACTCTCGATCTCTAACTTAAGCATTAGAGGGTCTACACTAATAGCATGCTTAGCAACTCCTAATGGATTATTTTGTTGCAAGATTCTGACTATCGATCTTTTTATTTTGAGGAGATCAAATTTTTTCACAATCCGTTCCATAAGTAAACAAACTCTTTCTCAACTCTTATTGATGATCCAAACTTTGCTATCAACAAATATAAGTATGTTTCCAACAATTACTCTTTTTAAAAAATATATATTTAATTGGTTATATATGTAATATAATATATATATATATATATATATATATATATATATATATATATATATATATATATATGGGTACTGTCTGACTAAGGTGGTAAAATCTTTCGTGTTTAAAATAAGGTATAAGGTTCAAATTCTCCTGAATTAGGTTGCCTTTAGGCTAAATAAGGGGGAAAATGTAAAGCAATACATTACAACTAAAAAAAACAAAGAAAAGAAAAGGCAATACAATATAATTGAAGGGTTCGCTACTTTAGTTCAAGGGTAAATTTCAAAATCTCCCACATGAAATGATAATATTCAACTTAAACCCACTTTTATTCAAAAGATAAGACAAAAGTGGGAATGGATCGATGAAATTTTTTTTCATCTTCTTTACTAAAATAGAGGTAAGTTGAGGTTTACAATAGTTTGATGATATTTTAAATATCATCATTCTATGAGGAGAGTAATTTGAAATTAACTCTTAGTTAGATAGCCTAAACCATAATTAAACACCTTAGATTTGTCTATATTATGATGCGTTTACTTCTCCAAAATTACAATGGATATGAATTAGAATATGTTAGAACCAGAATGAGAAATTAGAATTAGAATAAGTTGTCTAGATGCACTGTAAAAATTAAAATTCGAATGAGATATATTATTCTTGATATGATTACTTTATTTTGCATTCCTATTTATAGATTACTAGTAGTGTCGTTAGGTACACCAAATTTAAAACCTTATTAATGATGTAAACAAATAGTACAACGCGAGTAAAAATTAATCCCACGAAGACTCTACCAGTTGTATTTATTATCAACTCTAAAACAAAGACTTAAAATAAAATAATAATAGTAGTAGTAGTAGTAGTAGCAACAATAATAATAATAATATAAATTAATCTAAATAAAGAAAAAGCCAACTATAAGTAAAAATGTGGAGTTTTATGAATTTTTAACTAAATAATAAGAAATAAACAAAGTAAAATTATGAAAATAATAATTTAATAAAAACACTAATTAAAAGATAAATAAATAATAAAGATGGCAACTTTGGTCAAAGGATCATTTATCATCACCAAACAAGCACATAATCAATATATCAATTCTATCGTTAATTTTTATTGAAACTATCAACCATAAACAACAATAAGCTCTGTTAATATCTATTTTTCCATAATGCGTCGTTAGACAAAATAAGTTCTTCACTTAAGCTCTAACCATGAAATAATTTAAAACAAGCTTTTTAATTTTAAGATAATGGAAGCAATAAATAGAGAAAGACATTAGGTTAATCTAGTCAATAAACACACAAACTCGGATTATTTAACCTAGATTATGTTCTCCAATTAAAATAACTTATTCTAATTTGCTACTAATAATTAAAATATCAAGACAATTACAGATAAAGTATTTTTATCTAGCAATAGAATTTCTTCAAAGCCTATCCAATTGGCCACTCAAATAATATAAGAATAAAATCATTAACATTAATTATAAAAGAATATAAACAATCTCAATTAAATAAATTGAATGCTAGAAATTGAATATTAATTATATATTATGTTTGGAGTTTTGAATTTACCCTCAACTAAATAAAAAATCTAACCTAACATAATTGAGTTAGAAATAAGAGAATTGATAAAACTAATTATGAAGATTAATTCAGAAGGCGGTTGCTCCAATTTAATTCCTTCGGGCTTCTTCCTTTTTTTTTTTTTCTTCTCGCGGCTGCCTCTCTCTTTCGGGTTTTTGTGTATGCGCGGCCCCTTTCTTCCTCAAATTCGTTTGCTTTTGTAATGCCCAAAATTGGCCACGACGCTTTCCAATTCTAAAGCCAAAAGGCTTGTTCTTTTGTATCTGTTTTGATCAGTCTTGCACGTTCTCTCCACTTAGGATCACATTAGGATTTCCATTCCTTTTTTTTTTTTTAAATTGCAATACACATGCAATTCCCAAGGTAAATTATTTATTTTTCAATAATGCATGTCCATGTGAAACTTGAGGAATTGTCCTCTGATTTTGGTCTTCAAATTCTTGTTGGTCATAGGTTCTTGATTTTATTTTCCCTTATCTTGCAATTAATTTCTAATTTAATTTTGATAGCTTCCCAAATTGAATTGTTTTATATTTTTTAATCCATAATCTCTAATTAATTTTCTATCTAATAGTGTAATTGAAAACAAAAATTAAGAGTAACTAGTAAATATTAAATTCGGGATAAATTCTACTATAATAAATTATAAAAATTAAGACAAAAATTAACACAATAAAATATAATTCAATGAAATAACTAAACTAAAAATTAACTAAAATAATTATAATAATTAAGACCAAAATAAGAAAAAAGATAGAGAAATTAATAGTAAAATATAGAGAAAATATACACTTATCAATTACCAAGTTACTAAAATGCTCTCAATTATGTATTTGCTCATTAACAAATAAAGAGTAAATGTTTTTACTATAAGTATTATTACCATTATTATTATTATTATTATTATTATTATTATAATAAAAAATAAAAATAATTGCTATTTCTATTACTATTACTATTAATATTGCTATTTGAAGGACAACATTTGTCCATGAGGTTCCTAATTTCGCAACTATTGCGCAGTAAAATTAAAACAGATGGCGGAAGCTCTAGAAACCTCGGATCGACTTCATTCAAAAACGAAAATCAAGAGGAAAGATTGAAGTTTAATTACCTCACTTGTAGTTTCAGAAACGACTTCGTGATGTAGGAGAAAACGACTGAAAACAGCAAGCTCCGAACACTGTCCAGAAAATACAGCTCTGCACGAACAGCTTCTGTTTTGCCACGATCTGAGATCCTTTAAGCACCCCAATTGTGATGCCTCTAATCAGTCCACACTTAGAAATGTTCTAGGAGTTCAGAGGATTTGGAATCTCGAAACATTATCTCTAATAATGGCACCAAACATTATCATGTGCTTAGACCCACCCACTTAGTCATTATTTATTGAAATTGATCTCATCACTTCAATAAACTATTTAATCAAATAAATAAATAGCTAATATTAATTAATTTCGGAATTAATTATTTAACCCCATTTTGATCACATCAAATGGTTAAATGTGGGCTTCTCTTGTGACATGTTCTAATGCTTTCTCTTAATCCATATTGGATCCAATAAAAGCCCATAATTCTAAACCCAAAATTGGTCTAGAAGTCCATAATCATATATGAACCCGAACATGTCCAAAATGGTCATTTTACGTGCTCGACATTCCATAATGTTTAATTGAGGATTTATGAAATTTATTTTGTTCCTTAAACTATTTATGGAACATGTAAATTTCTATCTTAAATCATATTTAAGATATATTTATATTTATATTCATTCTCAATGAATTATAATATAAATATTGATTTTCCTAAAAATAGGAAATTTAACTTCTCATTTTCTAGTAACTCCTTTTTCATTTCTATATTGTGTGTGACCTTTTAGGTTCTTAGTTATAAGGTAGTAGAACTATTTTAATGATAACTCTTTATTCATTAAATGATGCTAAACTCTTTAGTCATCAATTAGAACCTTTCTAATGACCTTAAGATGCATTGGTAATACGCTTTACCAATATTGATCATAAGGTTTCTACAAGTCATGAGTGACACCTAGCAGTATATCACGACTATCCAAATAACAAGAATTGTTGGATCTATAGAACCTATTCCATTGTATCTCTATGTCTTGGTCTCTTCATCATCCATGTCCAGAGAAAAGCACGGCTTATGGTTTATTATGTTAAGCAGTTGTGCTTTATCTCAAAATAAATATAAATGAACTTGGCATGATAATATAATTTGAACTCCTTCAAATATATTTCACCTTGGCCAAGGATTTCTCATGCCAATTCATATTATCTCATAAGGACATCCTTTTCGTATATTACAAAGTGATGAATTCCATGTTGGCCATACACTTGTCTTCATACATAGCCAACCATGACAGCTATTGCTAGATCTCTTCCGTGATTAGGAATCAATCTTTATGCATTCACATATCAGAGATGTCCATGTATAAGACATCCGTTATGCCTCAGGTCTAAAGACCATTACTAAACATAGTATCTGATACAATGTATAATAAGCCATTAACACTCAAAACCATATGGCTTATTATATTTGGTCAAGTTCAGTAAACTCGTTCTCTTAACAAGTACTTATGTGTTTGACTTGACATCTCATGTCAATGATATGAAACTCACCATCCATCTTAGTATCACATACCATAAGGAGTCATAACACATACTAGTGTTTATAGGAATTTATAATGTCCAATCATAAATCCACCACTAGGAACTATTTTAGAAGTATAGTACAAAGGATACACGTTTCATATTCTCGACATACTCGAGAATGTGTTCCTTAACTATTTTACTTTTTGGACTATTATCATTAAATTAATATATGAATATTGATAACTTTGCCATTTAATAAATATCAAAATGCTATTCAAATACAATCATTCCCTAAACAATCAAATCACCATTCGATTGGCCTTTAGGGTATATTACTAACAATCTCCCACTTGCACTAAAGCCAATCGCTATGGTATCTCATACCCATCTTCTCAAGATGACGATCTAACTGCTGTTGAGTAATTGCTTTAGTCAGAGGATCCGCAGTGTTATTAGCGGAGGCCACTTTCTGCATAGTGATATCACTCATACCAATGATTTCTCTGATAATGTGATATCTTCTCTCAATGTGTTTGGACTTCTGGTGAGACCTTGGTTCCTTAGCTTGTGCTATAACTCCATTGTTGTCACAATATAATGATATTGGCAACGCAATGGTTGGAACCACTCTTAGTTGTTGAATAAACTTCCGTATCCAAACAGCTTCTTTTGCTGCATCTGATGCAGCTATATATTCTGCTTCAGTGGTAGAATTTGCAGTAGTTGCTTGCTTGGAACTTTTTCAGCTTACTGCTCCACCATTGATAGTGAATAAAAATCCTGATGTAGATTTTCTGTCATCTACATCTGACTGGAAATCTAAATCTGTGAAGCCTTCAATTTTTAGCTCACCCTCTCCATATGTTAAGAACAACTCTTTAGTTCTTCTTAAGTACTTAAAGATATTCTTAACTGCGGTCCAATGTTCCTCCCCCGGATTACTCTAGTAGCTGCTAGTGACACTCACTGCATGAGCTATATCCGGTCTAGTACATAGCATAGCATACATAAGACTTCCAATTGCAGAAGCATATGGAATCTTATTCATACGCTCTCTCTCATCATAAGTTTTAGGACTCATGCTTTTAGAGAGATGAATTCCATGTCTGAAGGGTATAAAACCCCTTTTGGAATCCCACATATTAAATTTTTTTAATATCTTTTCTATTTACTTAGCTTGACATAGACCTATTAATCTTCTGGATCTATCTTTATAAATCCTGATTCCCAATATATACATTGCATCTCCTAGGTCTTTCGTGGAGAAGTTTTTGAGAAAGCCAAATTTTGACAAAAGACATTTGTCCAATGTCATTTCCTATAAGCAATATGTCATCTACATATAGCACAAGGAAAGTTATTGCACTCCCACTGACCTTTTTATAAACACATGGTTCATCCTCATTCTTGATGAAATCCAAATGATTTGATTGCATCATCGAATCGAATGTTCCAACTCCTGGAGGCTTGTATTAGCCCATAAATGGACTTTCTTAGCTTGCATACTTTATGAGGATTTGTCTTAGATTCAAAACCATAAGGTTGTATCATATACATATCTTCCTCAATGTACCCATTAAGAAATGCAATTTTGACATCCATTTGCCAAATCTCATAGTCATGATATGCTGCTATAGCCAATAAGATTCTGATGGACTTTAGCATGGCTACTGGTGAAAAGGTTTCCTCATCGTCTATTCCTTGTATTTAACGATAACCTTTAGCTACCAACCTTGCTTTATAGGTCTCTACCTTTCCATCTAAGCCTATCTTCCTCTTGAAGATCCACTTGCATCCAATAGGTACAATACCTTCGGGTGGATCCACTAGAGTCCAGACTTGGTTGGTTCTCATAGAGTCCATCTCTAAATCCATGGCTTCAAGCCATTTCTTAGAGTCAATATCTGATATTGCCTCTTCGTAACTAGTAGGATCATCTCTATGATCTGTATCACCCAATAAAAATATATCGTTCATCTGATGAAGAAAACCATATCTTTCTGGTGGGTGAATTGTCCTACTAGATCTACGGAGTTGTTGTGTTCCTTGTGTTTGTACTTGAACAGGCTCTTCATTGGATTTATCCTCATTAGAATTCTCAATAAATTCTAATTTTCTTCCTTGCCCACCTTCTTGAATAAACTCTTTTTCAAGAAATATGACATTTTTACTGACCAATACCCTTTGATCAGATTGGATGTAAAAGTAATAACCCAAAGTTTCCTTTGGGTATCCAATGAACCTCCCACTATCTGCTTTAGCTTCAAGTTTCTCACTCTTGAGTCTCTTGATAAAAGTAGGACATCCCCAAATCCTAAGATGATTTAGGCTTGGTTGTTTACCATACTATATCTCATATTGTATTTTAGGTACAAACTTGGAAGGTACTCTGTTTAGTACATATGTTGCAGTAAGGAGAGCATATCCCCAAAGAGAAATTGGTAAGTCTGTATAACTCATCATTGATCGCACCATGTCTAACAGTGTACGATTTCTCCTCTCAGATACTCCATTAAGCTCTGGTGTACCTGGAGGTGTCCATTGTGAAACAATACCATTTTCTTTAAGGTAAGACTGGAATTCTCCACTAAGATATTCACCACCTCGATCTGATTGTAGGGTTTTAATAACTTTTCCAGTCTGTTTCTCTACTTCATTTCGGTATTCTTTGAACTTTTCAAAGGCTTCAGATTTATACTTCATTAAGTATACTGAACAATACCTTGAGTGATCGTCGATAAAAGTTATGAAGTAGTAATATCCACCCCTTGCCATTTCATTAAATGGCCCACATACATCAGTATGTATAAGTTCAAGTAAATCAGTGGCCCTTGTACTTCGTCCAACGAAGGGTGCCCTGGTCATTTTTCCTTGAAGACATGATTCACAAGTTGGATAAGGTTCTAAACCAAATGGACCTATTAGTCCATCTTTAGCCAATTTTGTGACTCTATCTTCTCCAATATGACCTAGCCTTAAATGCCACTTATATTTGGGGCTTATTTATTCTCTTTCACGTTTATGTGTTATGGTATTTACATCCACAACATGCTCATTATTTTCTTTCATGTTTAGTACATAAAGATCATTATCTAAAGTACCATGTGCAACATATTTATTCTCATAATAAATATTACAAATTTTATTTCTAAAATAAAATTCATAATTGTCTTTGCATAAACATGAAATTGAAACTATGTTCCTTACAGCAGAAGCAACAAATAAACAATCATTCAAACTTATAACATGCCCAGATGTCATTTTTAAGAAAAATGTCCCTATAGCTGAGGCAACAACCATTGCTCCATTTCCCACATTAAGAGACACTTCTCCTTGTTTAAGTCTTCTACTTATTTTCAGATTCTGCATTGACATACAAATATGTGTGGTTGTAACAGAATCTAAAACCCAAGAAGTAGAATGAATAATTGAAATATTAGTTTCAATAATGAGTATACCTTCACAAGGATTCTCTTTAGGCTTGACTTTCAAGCTGTTGAGGTAAGCTTTGCAATTCCTCTTCCAATGCCCATCCTTACCGCAATGGAAACATTTTCCCTTGTCATTGAGCTTATTAGCTTTCCCCTTCTTAATCCCACCTTTAGCCTTGGGTTGAAACTTTTTCTTTTTACCCTTTTTAGTTGAGGGTCCTTCTATAGCCATAACTTCTTTTGGCTTCTTTATGCAAATTTCAGCAGTATTAAGCATCTTTAGCAGTTCAGCAAGACTGCACTCAATTTTATTCATGTTAAAATTCATGATAAATTGAGAGAATGAGTCTGGCAAGGATTGTAGGATAAGATCGATAGCTAATTCCCCATCCATTGAGAAATTAAGAGCTTCCAGCTGCTCTATGTAATCAATCATTTTGAGTACATGCTCATTGACCGATCCTTCAGTCATTCTCATTCTAAACAGTTTCTTAGATATCTCATATCTAACTGTTCTGCTTTGTTCACCATACAACTCTTGTAGATGAAGTATCATGGAACTTGCATCAGGCATATTTTTATGTTGCCTTTGTAGCTCATTGGACATCGATGCCAATATATAGCTTTTAGCACTGAGGTCATCATCTTGCCACTTCTGATAAGTGACACGCTCTTCCTCACTTGCTCCCTCAGGAATTTTATTTGGCTTAGGTGTATCAAGAACATAGCTAATTTTCTCATAATTAAGAACAATTCTTAAATTTCTTAACCAATCAACGTAATTGGGTCCCGTCAAACGGTAGTTTTCCAGAATTCGTGCTAGTGGATTATTCATTATTAAATATTTCTGCAGAAAATATTAAATTAAATTATTAGCATTTTATTATAATCTATTTGATTTTGGTCTTTAAATCAAATAGTGTCTCCCACTATTTTATCATTTCATTACACTCCCATATGTAAGAAACGGAAACTCTCATTGGTAAAAGTTTCTAGTAGGAATCGGATTCTCATTAGCATAAGTTTACCTCACCTAACAGTTCTTGGCTTACTTATTATAATGAGTAGGTAACTCTTTACCAAATGCATCTCATGCATGTACCGATTATCCTTCGGCCTCTAAATCATTAATACCTCACCTAACAGTTCTTGGTATAAATGATTTAGTTAAGTTTACCCTAATACCCTTGCATATTTCAAAACATCTTACTAACCTCACCTAACAGTTCTTGGTAGCTTAATGTATGAATTATGCATCATCGTATGATATATGGTTTATTTTCAACATCTTAATGAATGAGTAGCCCATGTATCCATGTCGACTAGCCCAAACATAAAATATTTTAAATATTCCATTGGTATTAGTAGGCCATGATGGATATTCTCAATATCATCATTACAACTTAACAATAATTATGTTTGTTTAATAAGGGAGTATTTGGGCATTATTATGGTCTCACTTTTTAGCATGTTATTCCATTTATAATATTCAAATATGTCTAAGCACCCTAATATACATCTCATGCATATTATAGACAAACCAACTAAGGATGATCATGGAATTTTCTAATAAAACCAATTTGAGCCAAAATTGGTTTTAAGGTCCACCTAGGTATCAAGCAAACAATAATCATTATGAGACATCTTATGCCTCAAATTATTACAATTATTAATTTCTATTTGAGAGGCCAAAAATCATTGGAAGTGCTGCAACGATCCATCAAGTCTTCTTGCTCCAATCCTCCAACGCACCGTAAATACGTCGTCCATCCTTTGACAATCATCTTGCTTGTAGTAATTACATATTTAGAAGAATTGGGGTACAAATCTCAGGGGTAAAGGGATACAATCAGTTCTTAATAGAAGGAGGAACATGCAAGTCCCTATTTAAAAATATTACAATCATTTAAGCCTTTAGAAATTGGCCAAATCAACAAATAGATCAACAGCTCATTCAACCATGCATATATTCAATCATCACATGACATAAATATATCATAAAATATCTAGGTCTTTCCATGATCATCCTTCATGCTATCATAAATGGAAATAACATAAATCATGCTTTAAAAATTCGAAATTGAATGAAGATGGCTCTGATACCACTTGAAGGACAACATTTGTCCATGAGGTTCCTAATTTCGCAACTATTGCGCAGTAAAATTAAAACAGATGGCGGAAGCTCTAGAAACCTCGGATCGACTTCATTCAAAAACGAAAATCAAGAGGAAAGATTGAAGTTTAATTACCTCACTTGTAGTTTCAGAAACGACTTCGTGATGTAGGAGAAAACGACTGAAAACAGCAAGCTCCGAACACTGTCCAGAAAATACAGCTCTGCACGAACAGCTTCTGTTTTGCCACGATCTGAGATCCTTTAAGCACCCCAATTGTGATGCCTCTAATCAGTCCACACTTAGAAATGTTCTAGGAGTTCAGAGGATTTGGAATCTCGAAATTTCATTAAGAAATGAGAGAGATAATGAAGGAACATGTATGCTAGCTCATGTTTATTCCTTCCACCAAATAAAGCCCCATTATCTCTAATAATGGCACCAAACATTATCATGTGCTTAGACCCACCCACTTAGCCATTATTTATTGAAATTGATCTCATCACTTCAATAAACTATTTAATCAAATAAATAAATAGCTAATATTAATTAATTTCGGAATTAATTTTTTAACCCCATTTTGATCACATCAAATGGTTAAATGTGGGCTTCTCTTGTGACATGTTCTAATGCTTTCTCTTAATCCATATTGGATCCAATAAAAGCCCATAATTCTAAACCCAAAATTGGTCTAGAAGTCCATAATCATATATGAACCCGAACATGTCCAAAATGGTCATTTTACGTGCTCGACATTCCATAATGTTTAATTGAAGATTTATGAAATTTATTTTGTTCCTTAAACTATTTATGGAACATGTAAATTTCTATCTTAAATCATATTTAAGATATATTTATATTTATATTCATTCTCAATGAATTATAATATAAATATTGATTTTCCTAAAAATAGGAAATTTAACTTCTCATTTTCTAGTAACTCCTTTTTCATTTCTATATTGTGTGTGACCTTTTAGGTTCTTAGTTATAAGGTAGTAGAACTATTTTAATGATAACTCTTTATTCATTAAATGATGCTAAACTCTTTAGTCATCAATTAGAACCTTTCTAATGACCTTAAGATGCATTGGTAATACGCTTTACCAATATTGATCATAAGGTTTCTACAAGTCATGAGTGACACCTAGCAGTATATCACGACTATCCAAATAACAAGAATTGTTGGATCTATAGAACCTATTCCATTGTATCTCTATGTCTTGGTCTCTTCATCATCCATGTCCAGAGAAAAGCACGGCTTATGGTTTATTATGTTAAGCAGTTATGCTTTATCTCAAAATAAATATAAATGAACTTGGCATGATAATATAATTTGAACTCCTTCAAATATATTTCACCTTGGCCAAGGATTTCTCATGCCAATTCATATTATCTCATAAGGACATCCTTTTCGTATATTACAAAGTGATGAATTCCATGTTGGCCATACACTTGTCTTCATACATAGCCAACCATGACAGCTATTGCTAGATCTCTTCCGTGATTAGGAATCAATCTTTATGCATTCACATATCAGAGATGTCCATGTATAAGACATCCGTTATGCCTCAGGTCTAAAGACCATTACTAAACATAGTATCTGATACAATGTATAATAAGCCATTAACACTCAAAACCATATGGCTTATTATATTTGGTCAAGTTCAGTAAACTCGTTCTCTTAACAAGTACCTATGTGTTTGACTTGACATCTCATGTCAATGATATGAAATTCACCATCCATCTTAGTATCACATACCATAAGGAGTCATAACACATACTAGTGTTTATAGGAATTTATAATGTCCAATCATAAATCCACCACTAGGAACTATTTTAGAAGTATAGTACAAAGGATACACGTTTCATATTCTCGACATACTCGAGAATGTGTTCCTTAACTATTTTACTTCTTGGACTATATTCATTAAATTAATATATGAATATTGATAACTTTTCCATTTAATAAATATCAAAATGCTATTCAAATACAATCATTCCCTAAACAATCAAATCACCATTCGATTGGCCTTTAGGGTATATTACTAACACTATTACTATTGTAATAATAATAATAATTATAAATATTACCATTATTATTATGATTATTATAATATAAATAATGACAAAAAATTATTATGATATTAATTGTTATAATTATTATAATAATTGTTACTATAATTATAGTTATAATTGTAATGTTGATTTTTATAATTATTTGTTTACTATAATACAATGATAATAGTAATAATAATATTAACAGTAATAAAAATAAAAATAACAATAATAATCATCATCATCATAATGAAAAAATATTATTATTAGTTTACTATTATTATTATTACTACTATTACTAAAATTATTATTAATAATCACTTTATTATTATTACTATTATTTTAGTTCTTAGTCTATTTCATAAAAATCAAAATAGTTATTGTTATTATTTAATATTTAAATGGAGAAAAAAGAATTTTTTACTTTGTTTAAGGATAAAAATGTCAATTCACTTTCTATTTCCACTTATCTATTTTTATTCCCATCTCCAAGTCAATATACGATAAGTCTTCAAGCTTAGCGTTGTTTATTTTTTCAAACCTAAATATTTATTTAATTAGATAACTATGTATTAGCTGGATAATAATTACTTTAAGTTGAGGGAATCTTACCCATCTTTAGTTCGAATAACACAATAAAAATAAACTATTGGGTTGCGTTCTTATGTACAAATGTTAACACAACACAATACCAATAGGAAGCAAAATTGTTTTAACACAGACGAATAAAATAATATACCACTTAACCCTAAAATGCATTTGAATCATTTTCCTAGACTTTATATCGAATATTTTATGCGGATGTAAAATTTAGGTGCATACTGGGAAAATCATACGAGTTCAGGGGGGGCAACTAATTTGCGTCAGGTGTTTGGTACCCCAGTCCTTTATCTTATAGTGAATGAACCTTTAGCTATCATCTGACGGTTGCTGAAGTGACACAAAGACGATTGGAAGTAATCGGACAAAAAGGTGGTGGGTCGGTAACCTATAGGGAAACAAGATTTTAATAAAACTACGCATGTAATGGTCAACATTAGTTAAGAAGACATGCATCGAAACAAACAGCAAACATGTGGATGCAACTATTGGTTGAAAATAACTTGGTGGAAGCATGCAACTCTAGGTTGGGCTAAGATCGAAATGAAATTTTTGAAAAAAGTATTGAAAATATTTGGAAGAGAACAGGCAATGCATTGCCAAAGTAATTGGTTGGAAAAAAGGGTAAAATTCCCCTTTAATCCTGAGGACTGAAATAATATCTAATTTTAATTTTATTCTTGGAGTTTAAATAATAGGCCATGTCATTCTCAATTTTGAATGACGACGACCACGATAATAATAAAATTAATAATACTTAATATTATAATTATGATGATGATGATGATATGAGTAGTAATAATAATAATAATAATAATAATTTTAAAAATAATAAATTATCAACCAAGAAATGAAGGCTTTATTGATATGACAGATAAGTTAAAAGAGGAAAAAAGAAAGAGAAAAATATCTTCAACACTCTGCTTTAACTATTTTTTTTGACAGTCCCTGTTGTTTATTGTAAGTAATAGAAACTATGAGTTTTATAGTTTGTTTTAGAATAAGCCCCAATTAAATTGTAATAATTAAAAAATTAATAAAATTATCTGACATGTTATTCAGTAGTCCCTATTTGTTTCGGTAGAGTTTAAAGTAAAGTCTTGTAATATAGGTTTAACGGCAACCTCCTCTTGAATCACCTCAAGCCATCGTGGTAGCAACTGGGACATGGCAAACACAGCGCGTTGTTGTTGTACATGATTTCGCGAGAGAGCATCAGCCACGACATTCTCTTTTCCCTTCTTGTACTCCACTTTAAAATCATATCCCATGAATTTGTATAGCCATTTCTGTTGAGCTGTAGTTACGATTTTTTGGGACCACAGATGTTTAAGACTTTGATGGTCAGTCCTAACGATGAATTGTTTGCCTAGCAAGTATGGCCTCCATTTTTGTATTGCCAATGCTAATGCAAGTATCTCCTTCTAGTATGTACAAAGAAGAAGATGATGTTTTCCTCGAAGTGCTTGGCTGAAATACGCAATAGGTCTCTCCTGTAATAAAATTGCACTAACCCCATGGCCAGAAGCATCATATTCAACTATAAAGGTTTTTGAAAAGTTAGGAAGAGATAATACCGAGGCTTGCGTCATGGCTATCTTGAGCTTTTGAAAAGCCTCCTTCGAAGCCGGACTCCATTCAAAAGAATCTTCCTTTAACATATTGGTTAGCGGAGCGTCAATTTTTCCATAATGTTGATTGAATTTTCGGTAATAACCTGTGAGTCCAAGAAACCCACGTAAGGCTTTACATGTGCTTGGTTTCGGCCATGACATCATTGCTTCAATTTTGCTAGGGTCGACAGCAACTCCCTGCTTTGAAATAGTATGTCCTAGATACTGCACTTCTTCTTTCCCGAATCAACATTTTTCAAGCTTCACTCTCAACTTGTTAGCTTTTAGGATGTCAAAAAAAATTCTCAAATGTTCCATATGAGAATCCCAATCCTTACTATAAATGAGCATATCATAAAAAAAAAATAAGTACAAATTTTTGTAATAATTCTTGGCATACCTCATTCATAAGTGCTTGGAAGGTGGATGGAGCGTTGGTAAGCCCAAACGACATTACCAAAAATTCATAATGGCCTTCATGTGTTCGAAATGCAGTTTTCTCGACATCATCTGGGTGCATTCTAACTTGATGGTAGCCTGAGCGTAAATCCAATTTTGTAAAAAAATTGAGCTCCTGCTAATTCATCTAAGAGTTCATCAATCACGGGAATTGGGAATTTATCTTTGACTGTAATTTGATTCAACGCTCGGTAGTCGACGCACATCCTCCACGAACCATCATGCTTTTTAACCAACAAGATAGAAGAAGAATAAGGACTGGTACAAGGGCAAATAATTCCAGCAGCCATCAAGTCTTTGATAATTTTCTCAATCTCATTCTTCTGAAAATAAGGATACATGTATGGTCTTACTGCAACTGGTCCTCGTCCTAGTAAAAGTGGAATTCGATGATTGTGAATTTGTCGAGGAGGGAGACCAATAGGTTCATTCAATACTTCCTGATACCCTTGCAAACGTTGTTGAACTGGTGTTGGAATAAAGTCTTTTTCATCCTTCGCATCTTCTTCATGCATAATATGAACGATAACCCCTTTTTGTCCTCTTGTAATTTTTGTGACAGGAACAATATTACTAATCTTCTGAGATGAACTAGTGAGCCCACGTAAAACTACTTCTTTGCCTCCCCAAGCAAACTTCATCTGTAGTTTTTCGAAGTCCCATTGAATAGGCCCTAAAGATCTTAGCCACTGAGTACCAAGAACAATGTCATAACCTTCAAAAGGCAAAATGACAAAAGTCTACTGAAAACAATGACTTTTGCAATTTTAATGGAACCTGTGAACACTTTCCTGGGCTGATTAGTCTTTCACCTGAAGCTACCATTACATTCATTCTGCTGTAGGTAGTTGGTTGAAGATTTGCACGTTGAGCCATTTCGGAACTGATGAAGTTATGTGTACTACTGGAGTCGACCATAGCTATCACATAATGCCCTTTGAGTCCTCCTCAGATCCTCATTGTTGTTGGCGATTGAAAACCAGCCATCGCATGGAATAAAATTTTAGGTTCATTAATTGTCTCTTCAGCTTCTATAACCACGTCTCCATCTGCTTCCTCCCAACAAGCTTCGATCATAAAGAGTTTTTTACAAAGTGGAATTGAAAACTTGTTGATATAAAAACAAAGCCCAGTTAATCAAAAAAAAAAAAAAAAAAACAAAAGGGTGGGTGGTACAGGTCACTTAGATTCCTGATAAACCTCAAATTGTAATATACCATATAATGTAATCAGGCGTAGATTCTAGATATTGGTTGAGAGGTTAAATGAAGGAACTATAAATTTAAGTTTGCTTTCACCAAACTTTGTAAGGACTATATTATAAAAGCTGTAAACTTAAAAAGGCTTTGGCTTATAATTTCAAAAGAGCGATGATATTTTCACCCCACATTTTTTTGTGAATTCATCATTTTATAAAAAATAATTATAAAAGTTACACATTATTTTTAAAAAAATTAAATTAAGAAGAGATTTGGAGAATTAATTAATTAAATCTATGTTAATTCACTTTTATGTGACTTAAATTTATTTAGAATATTTGATTAAAAAATTGCTTTGACATAAGTTTAAATTGACTATTTTATCCTTATAAAATAAAATTATCAAGAATTTACTGTAACTTCAATATTTTTCTAATTTGTACCAAACTTATTGTTTCTAATACTACTTTATTATTGCAATTATTGTTTTTTAATTAAACTAATATAGTGTCTTGATAGCACAATTCTCATGTAAATTATTACGCTATCAAATTTATGTCACTTACACGCAAGGGAAATGAAATAATAATTAGGTTTCATTTAAAAATATTAGATTATAAGTCACAAAATTAAATACCTAAATTATTAGATATAATAACTCATGTTTTATGAGGGTGATTTCAGTTTCAACACTCGAAACATAAAATATCTCAAAATTCAATCAATTTTTAATTATATCTTAATACCAACAATCAGCAAGACAGTAAGAAATTTCAAAAAGAAAAAAGTAGTAAAAAATATTTTTTTATTTCTTTCGAATTATTATTTCAGTAATATTTTCAAAATATTATGTATTAATTTTCTTAATATGAAAGGGGCAAGAAATTTTATAATGTAAATAGTCAATTTTTTTTAAACACATAAAAATTTAATGTTTTTTCTTAGAAAAACTAATAATAAATTAACGATTAAACAATATTATTAACTATAGCTCTTTAACATTAATATTAACAAATATAGAATTTGTGTAAAAATTCTTAATTATAAGATAATTTTTAATTAAAAATAAGTTTAAAAAACAAGCTTTCCTACTATAACTTAAAATATCTATTAACCTATATTAGGAAAATTTAAAAAAAAAAATCTTCCTAACATATGGAGGCTAGAGAAACATAATATGAGATAAAGTTTATGTTACATTACCTGTATGTTACAGCTATAAAGTTTATATAACATAATAAGACTATATTAACATATAAAACCTTAGGCAAAAGTCTACTTTGGCCTATGTTTAAAGTCGCAAAGAAAATGCGTGTAGACAAAGACCCTAACCCTTCATAAGAAGTGCACTTGGATTAAATAATTATTCCCCTAGTTTTAAGCTACGTGCTTTTGCAATTCAAGGGAAAATTTTAAAAAGTAATTTGACGCGCGTTGGTGTTGATAACACGTGTCCTTCATCGGAAAGATAATAGCATGATCAACTTTTTAGATTACACATCAGCAATAAATCTTGTTTTTTGGCATTTATCGGAACCCCCCCCCCCCCCCCCTCCCCCTTCTCCCAAAAAAAAAAAATGGGCAGAGGGCTTTTTTACGTCAAGATTCCATGATCGGTCTTTAACTACAATTGAGAATAGGCTTTTGGCGTAAGGTACAGCCTCTCACAAGGTTGGTGGGCCTAAGTGGGATTCACATATGAGTTTGTGAGAAGCTGTACCTTACGTTGCATGTAAGGTAGCAACTTCCTTGAGAATATGATTTCTCTAAATATATTTAATGTATGTTACAATCACTCACATAAACAATGAGTGATATGTGATTCATTCATTTTTTATGTGAGTGGAGTAACACAGAGTTTGCCTTGAGAATATAGTTTGAATTTATTAATTTTTAATTTTTTATAACGACAGCATAAATATCAACTTCGAGAGTATTGACTACGATTTTAAAATCATGTTACAGTAGAATATGGTTTTTTTTTACTTAATAACTTAATAAACATAATTTTAATTAGTTAAATTATTGACTCCATTTATTTTTCTTAACTTAATAAAAAATTTCAATCATTAAATTATTAAATCAATTTTTTAGTTTTTTATTTAATCTAACAAGTTTGAATGATATGATTAAAAAATATTCTCTAAAATATTTCTCTCTAATTAATTAGTTTTCACTCTCACCCAAATAAAACTTAATAATTATCATTATTACACATCTCTATAACTTGTGACAATATAGTGATAAGACTACTATTATTTTATCTTTTTTATTTTCTTCAAATTAGCACTATTTATCTTTATAGTTTTTTTTATGAATAGTTTTCATATAAAGCATTATAAACAATAATAAAATTGATTAGCATATACTATTAAAGGATTATATTCAATTGAACATGCTATGTTACAATAATATATTATCATATTTATTTTCTTTGAGATTTTTATTATTTGTTTAACCTTTATAATTTGTAAGGACACATATGTAAAAATATTAATTTTAAGATTTTTTAAGTTAAAAAATAAACAATTCAATACTTATTTTTAGCAATACAAACAAAAACAAACATGTTATTAAGATTTAGACATTCAACTTTATTTAGAATTCAAAATAATTCAAGCCTATTTAGATTTTAGATGAAAAAACTAACGCTACCTAAGTATCATTTTGTGATAAAATTTAAAATTATTGTAAGAAGTTTCATTTTAAAATTTCAAATTTCTCGTTGTATACATACGCCAAAAATCTATTACAAGTAAAAATGAAAATAGCTCCAGATCTAATGACTAATAAGATATTGGAGGAAATTTTTCGAGTCTGAATAAGGGTTATCTTTTTTTTTACCCAATAAATTTTTAGACTTAATTTCAATAAGTTAAGTTATTAAATTTGTTTCTTTTTTCAACTGTTGAAATTTTTTAGTTATTAAGTCACTATCTTATTAAGTCAATCTTTTTTTAGCTTTTTGCTTAATCTAAAGAACTTTGAATGACATCATTAAAATAAATTCTCCAAAATATAACAACTTATTAAAATTCAGTCAATTATGTTGTCTATCTTTAATATAATAACTATATTGAATTAATTATTTTCTTTCTAAAAATAGAAAATTGTTTCTTTTAAAGAAAATAAAAATAATTATAATTAATGAATAATTTCTTTTCTAAAATGCAAAAGATGATAGCACGTCAAACCCATGTTGATAATTTATCAATTATGTAATTTTCAAAAGTTTTTATAAATTCAAGGGTAATTTTGTAATTTACTAATTTAATCTTTTAAAAAAACATTTCTTAATTGAATCTTGGGGTAAAGTAATCTTTTACCATATATATTGTAATGGTGGTTGACAAAACTAACAAAAAAATGACTTATTGATATAAACCTAGAATTTAATGTGCCGCAAAGACATTGTTTGAAAACCTTAGAGAATACTTACACTTTCAGTAAGTAGGAGGTGGTTGAGGGATAACTTCCCTAATGAAGATTAGAAGGCTCTAAATAATAAACTTAAAATTTAATAGGGCAGGATATTTTTAAACGCACCTTACTTAATTTAGGGAGCATTTGGGACCCCTCATTACACTGTATGTATCACTAATAGTATTACAATAAAATTTTAATGTAGAAACAATCGCATAAACTAAACCCATCAGGGAGTTTGGGTTTATTTTATGTAGGGATTGTTGCAGTCTAAAAAAGAAAAAAGAAAAAAGAAAATTGAAGAACTAGCAAACAATAACTTCCTAGCACCTCAAAGCAACGATTAAACCAACACCTTTGTCTTGGTCAACAGCTGGTCGCCTTAATCAACTATCAAGTCAGGTTGTTGTTGCCTTCATCACACTGATTGGGCAGCAGTCACACACTGATTAGAGTTCATTAATCTTATTTGAGTTCTTAATGAGACTGTTGATGATGACAATGATTATTGATGGCAATTTGACTCGGCCCAAATTTTGGCCCGATAAACCTGACCCGAATTTTCAGGTTTTGGGTCGGGCTCAGCCCAAAAAATTATTGCTTAATCAAAATTCGGGTCAGGGTTGGGCCCTAGCGACCTAATCCGATCCGATCCGACCCGAAATTGAAAAAGAAAATTATGAAAATTTATGACTTTTTAGTTTTATGGAGGATGTATGTATATATAAAAGTGTAATTTTGGGTGCAATGCATATGAGAAAAATTATGGATTTTTTTATTTTTTTTATATTGAGTTGTGGAATTGAAATGTGAAATTGTGTTTTTTTTATTTGTATAAGATATTCATTTTTTATTTTATGAAAAATTATGGACATATAAATATATAATAGTTTTAGAACAAACCAATTTTGTTTTATATCATTAACAAACAAAGCAAAATTAGAGAAAGGAAATTAAAATCGGACAAAATAAAGTAAAATATTTAAGGTGAGAGAGAAACCACTGTGCAGGCTAAAAGCCCGACCCGACTCGACCAGACCAATTGCCATCCCTAATCGATGATGATGATGATGAATAGTGATGAGGGATTGTTCATGATGAGGATGATAAATAGGGATGATGCGATTGTTCATGATGACGATGAGTAGTGACAATAAGATCATTGATGATAATGAATATTGATGATGAGATTGTTGATGATGAGGAAGAAGTAGCAGTAGTTGAGATACTAATAATAGGGGTTAGGTTTCAAATAAAGAGGAGAATGGGAAAGTAGCTCATGGAATTTTGGTGGAATTGTGGTGGCAGGTGGTGGCATGCGAGTAAATAATGTTTCTGTGTCTTGCTCTTTGGTCTTTGGCTTTACCCCTATTATAGTTGAAATTTACGCTATTATTACCATTTTGTTTTTACTTTTTTTAATATTTTTTTATTTGTTCAATAATCTTTAATTTTTATATTATTTAAAGTAATAATATTTCAAATTTATGGGATGTGAAAATATACTTATAAAATAATATTTCACTTTTAGAAAGAAACAACAATACAATTATGTTTACATATTATATTTATATAAAAAAATCATGTAAAAGAACTAAAATTTAAGATTTTTTATATTTAGTATCTTTCCAAGTATTAATAAATTTGATTTTCTAAATATATAATTCAAATTAATCATAAAAAAATTAATACAATACAATGTAGCACCAAATTTTGTATATCATTATTATAATCTAGTGCTAATACAATACAATATAATAAAATATACCTGTATTAAAATATTAATGCAATATAGTGTAATACAATACAGTGTGCTAAACGTGTCCTTAAGGCGGTTTTTTAATGTTCCGTTGAAAAAGTACATGAAAAAGAATTCGCGAGAAAATTGTCAAAGCATTTACAAAAAGAAAAAGGTCATACCATATAATTTTTTGATGATATTAATGTTCATAATGATACTAGAATATACATAAACACTAAATTTTTATTATGTGTGGAATAGTTTCATGTTATATTTAATCATTTTATATATTGCTGACATTAAAGTTCGGTTCAACATTGTGATTGAGTTTTTATAGAGATCAAGATAGGAACTATCCTCGGCGTGGTGCTATAAGACTTCAACAAATCGGGTATGATGGCCTACAAGACAGTGAAAACAACAAAGTAAGCGTGCCATGATTGTTGCCAGTGAAGACCTTCTAATGCTTAAGCCTGAAACCGAGTGGTTAGATGATAATTGCAATAGAGTTCTAAATAGAGAAAGAGAGAGCTCTGGTATTGCTTTTTTACTTGAGAATCCAAGATACTTACATTGTGGGCTGATGCCCTTTTATTGACAAATCTTACAAAATTCACATAATATTTGGAATGCTTGGTAAGGTAGCATATACCATAACTATTGTCGTATTTGGTTTACACTATCGACATGTAATGGTTAGAAAAATAAGGTATAACAAGGAGTCCTTTATTTCACCTGTGCTAGAAATAGGACAAGAGAACTTATGAAGATAGTATAACATAAGATTATAATTGAGTAATCCTAACAACTTTAATATATATGCAAGGTATAAGGACATTAGATATTTGAGGATAAGATCAAAGTCAAACATGTGTGAAATAATAATGTTAAAAAAATTTCTTAGAAATGTGCACTCATTAATAGGATATGACGTGCACATGTGCAACGAATAGGCATGTTCCATCATCATCGACTACGTGGCAAGATCTTAAACACTAGCAGATAATCGTATACCTAGTGAAAAATGGAGGGAAGTAACCGAAAAGCGCCAATTGAGTGGGTAATTCAACCGGCAATAGTAGATATTGTGTTTGAAATGGTTAGAGATTTTATTAGAAACTTAAAGCAATTTGAAAATTAAAATGACGAAGGAAAAGAGGATGAGCGACAAAGGAATCAGAAGAGAAAACAATCTAGTAAGGTAATAATAGTAGAAAGTAAAAAAAAAAGAAAGGAAATCTGAAAAAGGATCAACTAGTCTGTTTCCCTACGTCATTCCTCTATTTTACCCTTCATCCTCTATTGTTGATTTTATTTTTTTCTTTGTTTAGAATTTATATGAATAATGTTGATAAACTAAAGTTTTGAATAGGTATGGTTATTAAAGTGTGTTGGTTTGATGTTTCTAAGGAAAACATGACCATTTCTTTGATATGTGTCCATATAACAAGCAATAACCAATAAAGCTTCCCAATTACACTGACCATGCTTGGATATAGTTTTTAGTTTAGTTTTGAAAATAAATGGGTGCTTGACATATGGTTTGCTAACTACGAGTGCAATATTGCCCCCCTTTCTCATTATTATGTGTTCCATGCATTATTGCTTTATGTACATCTTTTTTTTGTTTATAGGTAGTTAGTAATGTGAATCATGTGCTCTCATTGGCTTTTATAAAAAGCCTAGTAGTTGTTTGAATAAAGTATCAAAAGAACTATTGTCCACAAAGCTATTCTTTTCTTTAAATTTCTTTTCCTTTTTTAGTTACTGTTACGTTAGTCCATGCAAATTATTTATCAAGTGTTATCAGAGCATCCAACGATCCATGGCCACACACAATAAATCTAATTATGAATTTCGTGAAGAGGTTCAAGAAATTCTTACAACACATGACTTTAAGTTTTGACCAAGTTTGCACTGCCCTATAAACAATCCTTACTGAACTTCAATTTTTGTATCTTCAACACACTTCCCAGGATGGGGAAATCAACAAGCAAGATGAACAACATGTAAGGTGCCTTTGAGATGATGGCAACTGGATGGCATAGTTAGCAAGCACATATGGTGCAATCAATAGTTCCCTCATTTATGTTCGCCACTGCTCACATTCTCTTACACCAACCAATCTTATTTTACACCTCCAATCTAGATCAGACCCATACCCAACTCAAACTTTTTTTTCCCAAAGTTTAGTGATGACAACCCTACTAGATGGATTTACAAAGTCTACCAACACTTTGATTTCCAAAACTTTGCTTCGGAATAGCAAGTCTAATTGGTCTCTTTTCATCTCGAAAGAGTAACACTCCATTGGCATCGATGGTTAACCAAGTTCAAAGGACCTGAGACTTAGACTAAGTTTACTAAAGATGTCTTACTTCGCTTTGGTCCAACGGATTATGAGAATCCTTTTGAAGCTTTAACACACCTAAAACAAACTTTCTTAGTGGCTGAATATCAGGAATTTTTTTAAATGCTTTCTCATCAAATGGATGGCTTGCCTGGAACTATTTTATTTGGTCGTTTTATTATAGGCCTGCATGATGAGATACGACTAGATTTCAATATTAAATAGTCCTGTACCTTGGCTGACATCATTAATATGGCAAGACAAATTGAGGAGCGAAATTTACTTTTCAAATGCACTAGTCACTTTTTCTCGACCACCATTAATATTTATGCTATGGCAACCAACCCTAACTAATTTTACTAAGGTATTGGGCCCCTAAGGCTAAGGACACAATATGTGCGAATGCTTCTCCTCTTGTTTGGCGATTGTCTAACCAAGAAGCACGATCTCACCGATTGTGCTATTATTACGATGATAAATTATTTTCAGCCCACCGTTATTAAAGGCATAGCTTTTCATGATTGAAGACCCTCCGTTGATTGCCCTTTTTGATACTTACAATCTAAATAAAGACCTACGTTTAACAAAAACGCTGACTGGAATTTCTTTCCACATCATTGCTGGCATAACTCGTCCAAAAACCCTTCATTTTATAAGAAAATTGTAGAATAAGGCTGTGACAATCCTCATCGATGGTGGTAGTACCCCTAACTTCATTGACCAAGTAGTAATGACAAAATTTAGTCTTTTAGTTATATGTGATCAACAACTCTAAATGATCAAAAGATATGAGGAAATCTTGAATGTCATAAGGACAAATTGAATGATATGTCAATGTCATGAGATGGGCCTCAAAATTAAAATAAGGCCTCGACAAATGCTAGGTATCTTGTATTCGAGCCGCAACAAAGGCCATAATAATCAAGGTCGGGCTACGACAAGAAACAAAATAATTGAGATCGGGCCATAGATGAGGGCCAATATAATTATAATTGGGTCGTAGATGAGGGTCAAAATAATTAAGATCAAGCCACAGTAAAGGACAAAATAATTATCATTTGGCTGAGATATTAGGAACCCTTAGAATGCCATGAAGATAACTTGAATAACAGGAGGAGGACTTAAATATTATGAGGTCATGAGCCTGAGGTTGAGGCAAAAATGATAAGGCTAAACTAAGTGTTGTGAGATCGAGGCTTATGAGTATGAAGTCGAGCAAAATCATGTAACGAAGCTTAAAGATGAGGCAAGCATGGCAAAACCATAAATTAAAACAATAAAGGGGTAAGATTATAATTTTGGGATTTTAAAGTTTTACTTAGCCGACCATGGTAGCTGGAAATCAAACGGTTGTGGCTAAGATAGAATCTTCAGCTTGCATGGAGCCTAATGGTAGTGGCAGTTTGCACTGAAGTTGTCATGACTCAATCCAGACCTGGCAATATATTGTCCGCTTTGGGACTTAATAAAGCCCGTACAGTTTTGTTCCTGAGGCGCCCATACACCTTAAAACATATCTTTACTAATTAAGGTGTGGATCACCCCTTATAAACCTAGAATCTCCCAATGCTTTGCTGATGTGGGATTTGCCTAGTGTGTTACATAAACCCAATTAGGGACTCAGCGTCCTTGTTGAGGTTTGCTTCACTATCGTTCAACATTGTGATTGGGTTTTTATAGAGATCAAGATAGGAACTATCCTTGGCGTGGTGCTATAAGACTTCAACAAATCGGGTATGATGGCCTACAAGACAGTGAAAACAACAAAGTAAGCGTGCCATGATTGTTGCCAGTGAAGTTTGATTAAGGCGATGATGATGGAACATGCCTTCCACGTAGTCGATGATGATGGAACATGCCTATTCGTTGCACATGTGCACGTCATATCCTATTAATGAGTGCACATTTCTAAGAAAATTTTTAACATTATTATTTCACACATGTTTGACTTTGATCTTATCCTCAAATATCTAATGTCCTTATACCTTGCATATATATTAAAGGCAATTTTATTACAGGAGAGACCTATTGCGTATTTCAGCCAAGCACTTCGAGGAAAACATCATCTTCTTCTTTGTACATACGAGAAGGAGATACTTGCATTAGCATTGGCAATACAAAAATGGAGGCCATACTTGCTAGGCAAACAATTCATCGTTAGGACTGACCATCAAAGTCTTAAACATCTGTGGTCCCAAAAAATCGTAACTACAGCTCAACAGAAATGGCTATACAAATTCATGGGATATGATTTTAAAGTGGAGTACAAGAAGGGAAAAGAGAATGTCGTGGCTGATGCTCTCTCGCGAAGTCATGTACAACAACAACGCGCTGTGTTTGCCATGTCCCAGTTGCTACCACGATGGCTTGAGGTGATTCAAGAGGAGGTTGCCGTTAAACCTATATTACAAGACTTTACTTTAAACTCTACCGAAACAAATAGGGACTACTGAATAACATGTCAGATAATTTTATTAATTTTTTAATTATTACAATTTAATTGGGGCTTATTCTAAACAAACTATAAAACTCATAGTTTCTATTACTTACAATAAACAACAGGGACTGTCAAAGAAAATAGTTAAAGCAGAGTGTTGAAGATATTTTTCTCTTTCTTTTTTCCTCTTTTAACTTATCTGTCATATCAATAAAGCCTTCATTTCTTGGTTGATAATTTATTATTTTTAAAATTATTATTATTATTATTATTATTACTACTCATATCATCATCATCATCATAATTATAATATTAAGTATTATTAATTTTATTATTATCGTGGTCGTCGTCATTCAAAATTGAGAATGACATGGCCTATTATTTAAACTCCAAGAATAAAATTAAAATTAGATATTATTGCAGTCCTCAGGATTAAAGGGGAATTTTACCCTTTTTTCCAACCAATTACTTTGGCAATGCATTGCCTGTTCTCTTCCAAATATTTTCAATCCTTTTTTCAAAAATTTCATTTCGATCTTAGCCCAACCTAGAGTTGCATGCTTCCACCAAGTTATTTTCAACCAATAGTTGCATCCACATGTTTGCTGTTTGTTTCGATGCATGTCTTCTTAACTAATGTTGACCATTACATGCGTAGTTTTATTAAAATCTTGTTTCCCTATAGGTTACCGACCCACCACCTTTTTGTCCGATTACTTCCAATCGTCTTTGTGTCACTTCAGCAACCGTCAGATGATAGCTAAAGGTTCATTCACTATAAGATAAAGGACTGGGGTACCAAACACCTGACGCAAATTAGTTGCCCCCCCTGAACTCGTATGATTTTCCCAGTATGAACCTAAATTTTACATCCGCATAAAATATTCGATATAAAGTCTAGGAAAATGATTCAAATGCATTTTAGGGTTAAGTGGTATATTATTTTATTCGTCTGTGTTAAAACAATTTTGCTTCCTATTGGTATTGTGTTGTGTTAACATTTGTACATAAGAACGCAACCCAATAGTTTATTTTTATTGTGTTATTCGAACTAAAGATGGGTAAGATTCCCTCAACTTAAAGTAATTATTATCCAGCTAATACATAGTTATCTAATTAAATAAATATTTAGGTTTGAAAAAATAAACAAAGCTAAGCTTAAAGACTTATCGTATATTGACTTGGAGATGGGAATAAAAATAGATAAGTGGAAATAGAAAGTGAATTGACATTTTTATCCTTAAACAAAGTAAAAAATTCTTTTTTCTCCATTTAAATATTAAATAATAACAATAACTATTTTGATTTTTATGAAATAGACTAAGAACTAAAATAATAGTAATAATAATAAAGTGATTATTAATAATAATTTTAGTAATAGTAGTAATAATAATAATAGTAAACTAATAATAATATTTTTTCATTATGATGATGATGATTATTATTGTTATTTTTATTTTTATTACTGTTAATATTATTATTACTATTATCATTGTATTATAGTAAACAAATAATTATAAAAATCAACATTACAATTATAACTATAATTATAGTAACAATTATTATAATAATTATAACAATTAATATCATAATAATTTTTTGTCATTATTTATATTATAATAATCATAATAATAATGGTAATATTTATAATAATAATTATTATTACAATAGTAATAGCAATATTAATAGTAATAGTAATAGAAATAGCAATTATTTTTATTTTTTATAATAATAATAATAATAATAATAATGGTAATAATACTTATAGTAAAAACATTTACTCTTTATTTGTTAATGAGCAAATACATAATTGAGAGCATTTTAGTAACTTGGTAATTGATAAGTGTATATTTTCTCTATATTTTACTATTAATTTCTCTATCTTTTTTCTTATTTTGGTCTTAATTATTTTAATTATTTTAGTTAATTTTTAGTTTAGTTATTTCATTGAATTATATTTTATTGTGTTAATTTTTGTCTTAATTTTTATAATTTATTATAGTAGAATTTATCCCGAATTTAATATTTACTAGTTACTCTTAATTTTTGTTTTCAATTACATTATTAGATAGAAAATTAATTAGAGATTACGGATTAAAAAATATAAAACAATTCAATTTGGGAAGCTATCAAAATTAAATTAGAAATTAATTGCAAGATAAGGGAAAATAAAATCAAGAACCTATGGCCAACAAGAATTTGAAGACCAAAATCAGAAGACAATTTCATCAAGTTTCACATGGACATGCATTATTGAAAAATAAATAATTTACCTTGGGAATTGCATGTGTATTGCAATTTAAAAAAAAAAAGGAATGGAAGTCCTAATGTGATCCTAAGTGGAGAGAACGTGCAAGACTGATCAAAACAGATACAAAAGAACAAGCCTTTCGGCTTTAGAATTGGAAAGCGTCGTGGCCAATTTTGGGTATTACAAAAGCAAACGAATTTGAGGAAGAAAGGGGCCGCGCATACACAAAAACCCGAAAGAGAGAGGCAGCCGCGAGAAGGAAAAAAAAAAAAGGAAGAAGCCCGAAGGAATTAAATTGGAGCAACCGCCTTCTGAATTAAATTCTCTTCAATTTATTATTGCCATTTCAATTCTAATTTTAGAATTTATTCTCGCCATTTTAATTTAAGTTTTAGCATATTCCAAGTCATTTTCACCACAAATCCAACCACCTCATACAAAATTAATTCTATATATAATTAAAATCCACCTCTTCGTGGGATCGACACTCGTCACCATTGATCTATACTACAATAGATTCGTGCGCTTGTGAGTTCAATAAAATTTGCACAACAAGTTTTTGGCGTCGTTGCCAGGGAGGTAAGTAATTTTAATTCATAGAATTAATTTTTGTGAATATTTCTATTTAATTGTTTTCTTGAATTTTTTTTTTAAAAAAGGTGAATCTATATTTAAAGGTTAGTATTTCTTTTCTTTTTCTCTTCTTTAAAATTCTGTAATTTAATTTTCAATTTATTTTTCTTTGTAATTTTTTTTGTTTATCTTATTAATTTTTTTTAGTTAATTTATTTCACGTATTTTTTTTGTTATTTTTATAGTAAGGTTGTAATAGCGTCATAAGGTTAGTATCGTAATTTCTCCTTCTTATTTATTTTTATTTGTTCCCATCTTTATTTCTATTTTATTTTATTTGTTTTGCATGCATGGTCGTAGGTCATTATTACCTAATCTTGAACCTATAGACTTCGAACTTGAGAAAACACTTCGCACACACAAAAACGTTAAAAATAAAATGGATTTACAAGCACCACAGGGGAGGCCATTTAAGGACTACTTCAGTCCTTTAGCCAATTTGAGCACATCATGCATAAGATACCCAAATGTAGCTACTAGGAGTTTTGAACTAAAACCTAGTGTGCTAAATTGTCTCCCAACATTCTATGGCTTAGAAAATGAGGACCCATATAATCATCTGAATGATTTTCATGCTATTTGCCAAACCTTTAAATACGAGAATTTTTCAGACGATGATGTTAAATTTAGATTATTCCCATTTTCTTTAAAGGATAGACCTCGTTCATGGCTTAATACATTACCTGCTAATAGCATTGCATCATGGGAACAAATGGTAATAAAATTTTTAAATAAATATTTCCCAGTGCATAAAACCAATGTTATTCGCAGGGAAATCTCAGAGTTTACCCAGAGAGATGATGAGCAGTTTTTCGAAACATGGGAGCGATTCAATGGGCTACTCTTGAAGTGTCCACATCATGGGTACGAGAAATGACACCAATGCCAATACTTTTTGAGGGATTATTGCCGAATGTGCAAGAATGGCTAATGGCAACAAGTGGAGGAGAGCTAATGTCAAAAACTGCATCAGAAATTTGGGAATTCTTCCAGCGACAAGCGGATAATTCCCAACAACGGAGTCAATCACTCAGGAATACTAGAAGAGTTAAGGGAGTAAATGAGGTTCACATTGGCGAATCCAGTTCAGAAATTAAAGAAGTCAAAGCGATAATTGAAGGTCTCTCTCGACAAATAGCATCGTTATCGACTGCTAAATCAACAGAGCCACATGACCTTGACTTATATCCAGATCAAGCCAATGCCATAGGTGTAATGAGAAAACCATCAAATTACAACCCATACTCCAATACGTATAACCCTGGATGGATAGACAACCCCAATTTTTCATGGTCTCAAGGATTCCAACAGAATGGACCAGCAGCTCCAGCTCCAACAATGCAATCAATTCCTCAAAATCCTCAAGCCTCTCAGCCACCATTCAGACCATACAATCAGAACCAGAACTACTCTCAACCCAGACCATGGGAGGATGCATTCTGGAATTTCAGGAATGTAACTCACTCCACGATTGAGCAACAGAACCGCACTATTGATGGACTACGAAATGAATTGAGAGCGGGCTTCAACTCACAAGCCCAATCAGTTTCAAGCCTCGAGAAGATGGTGGGACAACTTGCTTCTTCAGTTTAGACCTTGGCAATGATTGTTGAGAAAGGTAAATTTCCAAGTCAACCAGTGCCTAACCCTAAAGGAGTGCATGACGCAAGTACCAGTTCACCACAGCAGCATGGAGAGATCAAAGCCGTCATGACCTTGCGAAAAGGAAAAGAAGTCGACAACAAAGTGGAGATGCCGATGACAAAAGAAAATCAAATTGTACCTGTGAGTGTTGAGGACTCATCACCGGAGGAGAAAGAAGAAATCAACCCACGAGAATATGTTCCCAAAGCTCCATTTCCTTAGAGGTTAGCTAAAGGAAAGAAGGGAAAATCCACAGGTGAGATTCTCGAAATCTTCAAGCAGGTAAATGTCAACATCCCTTTACTTGATGCTATAAAGCAAGTTCCATCTTATGCCAAGTTTCTTAAAGACCTGTGTACTAAAAAGAGAAACATGCATGTTCAAAAGAAAGCATTTTTAACAGAAAACGTTAGTTATATACTCCAACATAAAATTCCTTTAAAATGCAAAGACCCAGGCTCCCCCACTATCTCATGTAGCATAGGGAACCACACAATTGAGAATACTTTGTTGGATTTAGGAGCTAGTGTAAATTTGTTGCCTTATTCAGTTTTTGTGAAACTTGGACTGGGAGAATTACACCCAACTCCAGTGAAATTACAACTTGCAGATCAGTCCACGAAAATACCTTGTGGTATTGTGGAGGACGTGCTTATCCAGGTAGACAAGTTTTATTTTCCAGTTGATTTTATTGTAATTGACACTCAACCAATACAGGATTCAAGGAAGCACATCCCCATTATTCTAGGCCGACCTTTCTTGGCAACCGCGGATGCTCACTTTCAATGCAGAACTGGAAATATGCAGTTGTCCTTTGGCAACATGACTATGGAGCTGAACATCTTCAACATTGCCAAACAACCTCACAACACAGATAATGGAATTATTGATGTTGATTTAATTGAAGCATTAGTTGATGACACTTTTGTTTCAAACCTTAGTGATGATCATTTACAAACATGTTTAACTCACTTTGGTTTGGATTTTGATATTGACAGATCGGTCGATGAGGTCAACGCCCTACTTGACTCAGCACCATCCATGGACACTAATAAATGAAAGCCAAGAGTTGAACAACTAGCACCATCAGAATCACCACCGAAACTCGAGCTCAAACCATTGCCCAACACTTTGGAATATGCAATTTTGGGGGAAGAAAGTACTCTACCGGTAATCATCTCAGTATCCCTCAATGACGAACAAAAAGGTAAGTTGTTGGATGTTTTAAAAGAGCACAAAGGAGCATTAAGATGGACTATAGCAGACATAAAAGGTATAAACCCAGTAGACTGCACGCATTACATTCACCTTGATGAAAATGCTAAATCTACTAGGGAAATGCAACGTCGGTTAAATCCTAATATGAAAGAAGTGGTTAGAACTGAAGTCCTTAAACTATTAGATGCATGTATCATTTACCCCATTTCTGATAGTTCATGGGTCAGTCCTGTGCAAGTTGTCCAAAAAAAGTCAGGAGTCACTGTAGTTACCAATGCTGATAATGAATTGATACCAACTAGAGTAACTACAGGATGGTGTGTATGCATTGATTATAGAAAGTTGAATTCTGTCACACGTAAAGACCATTTTCTTTTACCATTTATCGATCAAATGCTTGATAGATTAGCAGGCCATGAATTTTATTGCTTTCTAGATGGCTATTCAGGATATAATCAGATTCCCATAGCACCAAAAGATCAAGAGAAGACCACTTTCACTTGCCCTTTGGGAATTTTTGCATATATGAGGATGCCATTTGGATTATGTAATGCACCTGTTACATTTCAACGATGCATGTTGAGCATTTTTTCTGATATGGTTGAACGATTCCTTGAGGTCTTTATGAATGATTTTTCTGTCTTTGGTGATTTATTTGATCAATGTTTACATAATCTAACACTAGTTCTGCAGAGATGTATCGAAAAGAACTTGGTCTTAAATTGGGAGAAGTGCCATTTTATGGTAAAACAAGGTATTGTTCTCGGTCACATCATTTCGAGCAAAGGTATTGAGGTTGACAAAACCAAGGTGGATCTCATTTCTAATCTTCCTCCACCCAAAACAGTCAGAGAAGTAAGATCTTTCCTTGGGCATGCTGGTTTTTATAGACGTTTCATTAAAGATTTTAGCAAAGTTTCTAGACCCTTATGCAATTTACTTGCTAAGGATGCACCTTTTATCTTTAATAATTCATGTCTTGTGGCTTTTGAAAAATTAAAGCAATTGTTGACATCGTCACTCATCATCCAGCCCCCAAACTGGAACTTACAATTTGAGCTAATGTGTGATGCATCTGATTATGCAGTAGGAGCAGTATTAGGACAAAGAGTTAATCGAATTCCCCATGTTATTTATTATGCTAGTATGACATTGAATGATGCATAGTTGAACTATTCAACTACTGAAAAAGAAATGCTAACAGTAGTGTTTGAATTGGAAAAATTTTGATCTTATCTCATTGGTTGTAAAATAATTGTGTTCACAGATCATGCTGCTCTTAAATATCTTCTCACAAAGAAAGATGCAAAAGCTAGACTAATTCGTTGGGTGTTACTTTTGAAGGAATTTGACTTGGAATTCAAAGATAAGAAAGGCACAGAAAATGTTGTGGCAGACCATCTTTCTCGTCTTCATTTTGACACAATTACAGAACCATTACCATTAAATGAGTCATTTCCAGATGAACAATTAATGAGTGTGGAAGTATTACCTTGGTATGCTGATATCGTTAATTATCTTGTTACAGGTCAACTTCCAGAGCATTGGACCAAGCAAGACAAGGCGAAATTCTTTGCAGAAATAAAGAATTTCTTTTGGGATGACCCGTATTTGTTCAAGTATTGTGCATATCAAATTGTCAGACGATGTGTCCCAGAAAGTGAAATTCACAATATCCTTTCATTCTACCATGAACAAGCGTGTGGAGGCCATTTCAGTGCTAAGAAAACAGCTACAAAAGTTTTACAATGTGGTTTCTATTGGCCAACTATATTTCGAGACGCTTACACTTTCTATTCTTCATGTGATAGCTGTTAACGAATGGGGAGCATTACGCGAAGGAATATGATGCCACTAAATCCAATTTTAGTGGTTGAGATTTTTGACGTATGGGGTATCGACTTCATGGGACCCTTTCCCCCTTCTTTTGGCCATCAATTTATATTGGTTGCTGTTGACTACGTATCGAAATGGGTAGAAGCAATTCCATGCAGAACCAATGATCACAAGGTGGTGAAAGGGTTTTTGAAAAGCAATACTGTTTCGCGCTTTGGATTCCCTTGAGTATTAATCAGTGATGGTGGTACCCACTTTTGTAATAAAGCATTCAAAGCCCTTTTGACAAAGTATTCAATCACTCACAAAGTGGCAACCCCATATCATCCGAAAACGGTTGGCCAAGTGGAGATCTCCAATCGAGAAATAAAGCACATATTAGAAAAGACGGTGAGGCCGGACAGAAAAGATTGGTCATTAAGACTTGATGATGCATTATGGGCATATAGAATGGCTTTCAAGACCCCGATTGGGATGTCACCCTACAGGCTAGTGTATGGAAAAGCTTGCCACCTACCTGTGGAACTCGAGCATTGTGCATATTGGGCCATCAAGAAATTCAATTTTGACATGCAACAAGCCAGCTCAGAAAGAAGATTACAACTGGCAGAACTTGAAGAAATTCGCAATGACGCATACGAAAATGCCAAGATTTACAAGCAACGAATGAAAGTCTTCAATGACAAGAAAATTATGAGAAAATCTTTCACTCCAGGTCAGAAAGTGCTTTTATTCAATTCTCGCTTACACATATTCCCAGGTAAGTTACGCTCTCGTTGGTCTGGCCCATTTATTGTTCATACTGTTTTTCCACATGGGGCAATTGAAATTAAGGACCCAAAGAACGGTGTCACATTTAAAGTTAATGGTCAAAGATTAAAGCCATATCTAGAGTACTAACCACATGGGGAAGACACCGAAATAAATTTGAGTGACCCACCAGATTTGAATTGATTTTTTTCGGTGGTTTGATTTTTCTTTTTTTCTTTTTATTATTCTTTTGCTAATTGAAATTTATTTTTGCATAAGTGTGTTTGTTTTACCATTAAGTTTTCAATTATCATTGTTAATCATGAGTCTTGTACGTAGACCGTTCCTCCTGAACATTCTTAAACCACTTCAACGTGTCAAAACTCATCTCAAAAGGCAGATTCAATTTTGTAAAACACATCGCATTTGGGCTTTACAACCACCAGAATTAGTAGCCTATGTTGAGGATTTAGAAAGCCAACTAAAAAATATTGAGAGAAGTGTTTACGACATCCAGTTGGAGCTTGAGGTAAATTCAATAAAAGGACGATTTTAATTTTCTTTGTGTGTTTTAATTTATTTTTCTGTTTGTGTGCTTTAGTTTGTTATCCCGGTGAAGTGGCGGATAACGATACTCCGTGACAATCAAGTCGGTTACTTCAGTTTTGCCATAATAACTGATATTCTGAGGCGAAGGTATGGACAGAAACGAGATTCTAGCAAAGCTTCACAAGCGATTCCCTTCACTCCCTCAGAATGCCCTCTTTACGATTTATAAAGCTCGGTCCGTACGCATGCGATTGCTCATGAGGAATAACATACCTGCTGAAATCCGTTGGTTAATCGAGGTGAAAGTTTGATTGGCAGGTGAGTTACCTCCAAAATTTATTGCATACATGCCTGGTTGTGGGAAAGGAAATTATGCAAGAAAACGACGAGCTCGAAGAATTTCTGTTACTTGTCATAAGTGTGCCAGAATGAGTTGTAATAAAAACCCATGTTCTTTAGGAATGGTGTCTGATAACAGGGAAGATAAGATTCAATTCATTAGGGATGGCTTGAATAAGGAGTCATTGGATGATATCCTTCTGTCTCTTGAAACGCATCCCAATGGATATGTGCAAGGAGCGATTCTCCAGTTATGGCCATTATTCCAAAAAGAGCATGCACGATATAGTCTCGGGAATCTGACTATAAACGACCCTGTTTGCCAGTTTATAAGAAAACTGGATGGGAAGCCTATCCTCGACTCATAGAGGGCGTTCAAGCCGTTTCTGGACGTAAAACCAGAGGAAGATGTGAGCCACAGTCGCAACTACCTGTAAATATCCTTTTATTTTACTGTTATTTTATTTCATTTCACTATTGTTTTATTATTTGCATTATTGTCTTTAATAATTTTATTACTGTTTTTTTTTTCTTTTTACTGTTTTCTTTTTTACCATGTGCTTTACGCATTATTTGGTACTGACATGCCACCTCATACATAGTTGTGATCCACTGTCACCAAGATTCTTAAATATGAATTTTTGTTAAGCACTCACAAATTGTTTTTGAGAAATATTCCAATGGCAGCTACTCCCAATAGACAATTCAAGAACATTTGTGTGCTTTCTGGATTTACCTATGTCAAACATAAAGAGTTTGTTGATGCAGCCATAGATCTTGGTCGAAGCATAGCAGAGAGAGACTTACACTTGGTGTATAGAGGAGGTAACCGAGGGTTATCAAAATTGGTCTCAGAAGCTGCTTTTTTAAGAGGAAGCCAAGTGTTAGGCATCATCCCAAGAGTCCTAAAACCTTTGGGCAGTTTGTCTGACTCATCGACTGGAGAAGATTTAGTCGTCTCAGGTATGCAAGAACGAATAACTGAAATACTTTAATCATGCTGATGCTTTTATTTTCCTTCCAGGAGATCTTGCAACACTAGAGGCACTTATCACACTAGCATCTTGGGCCCATCTGCACATTCACTAAAAACCCATCGGTTTGTTAAATGTCAATAATTTTTATGATGGCTTTATCGCATTTCTTAAGCATGCAATAAAAAACTATTTTGTTCCTTCTAGTCCGAAAAAACTTTTTATTTGTGCTCACACTGCTAATGAGCTACTTGATATGTTACAAGCTTATAAACCGGAGCCAGACCCCTGGAGCTTTGTGTTGGAGCGTTCAAATGATGACGGTAACAGTAGCCGCAGTAAAAAGTACAAATTAGATTTAACTCTCCGCCTGTAAATATTTTCTTCTGTGTTGCACCACCCAGGTGATGTCTTCTAAACTCTACTTCTTTCCTTTAAAACATTGAGGACAATGTTTCGTTCTGGTTGGGGGGAGGGAATAGTCGACAATTATGGAATCTTGGTTAAGTTTTTACTAATTTTTTGTTGTAGAAACTAACTGTTGTTAACTTTTTGTGTTGAAGATGGCTGAATATGGAGTGTAGTGACTCTAGAAACGCATCTTCATTGTTTAAAAAAAATAAAAAAAATTCAGATATTTTCTTTTTCTTTATTATGTTTCGATGTTCATTTTTCTTCTTTTTTTAATTTCTCCTTTATAAATATACATTTTCAAATAAAAATTTTTAGTCGAAGATGGCTGAATATGGAGTGTAGTGACTCTAGAAACGCATCTTCTTAAGTAAAAAAAAAAAATTCGTTTTCTATCATTTTCCAATTAGTTTTTCTGCATCATTTTTACATTTTTGCATGTATATTTTCCTTTCATATTTAAAATAGGTTGGGGGGTAGGCTGTTGTTTAAAAAAAAAATTGTGATTTGTTTTAACATTGGATGACATGGTGAATTTCAAATTTTAGTATTTGTATTATCTTTAGTCTGAAGTGATGTTACACTATGTATGCTACTTTACATGTTGATGTCGGAGACAAATACGAGTTGCTTGAAGGAATGAAAATGTCATAATAAATACCAAGTGAGTTTTTGAGCCTATCATTTTTCTTGGAGAGTAACCCTTTTGCCCATTCTTTATACAGCTTAGCAGTTTATTATTGTATACACGATCTCTAGATTTCTTTTTAGTTAACCCTAAAAAAAAATTGTAAATTAAAAAAAAAAGAAAAAAATGTGTGTTGCTACATTTGGAGGCCCATCTAATTAGTAGATATAGAAGATTATTTAGAGCCCTAAAAGATGATGGAAAGACCATCTTTGATCCGTTTGAACCTTTCTAGCAATCCCTTTTATGAAATATCCATAGTTAACCCTTTTGAGCCTTAAAAAAAAAAAAAACTTTTCTTTGTCAACTTATTATCTTGACCCACTCCGATTTAGAGTATTACCCAATATCTTACAAGTTCCATCACCTATTTATGTTTGAGAAAAATGTAAATAAATATTTTGTATAGTGAAGTTATGCCTAGTTCAAAAAAAAAAATTTGTTGTTCCTTAAAAAAAAAGTAAAGAAAAAAATTGTTATTTCAAAGAAAAAAAACAATAATAGGTGAAATCCACCTTGCAACTTCCAAAAAAAAAAAATTTCCTCTGCATTTTTCTCAAACATACACTTTGTTTTTCCTATTTCCCTTCTTTGTTAGCCATGTCCCTAGCCTACATTACGTCCTAATAAAAGTCCTTGATTTTAGGGAACTATAGTATGAAGTAAAAGCTAGTTATATGGGCTAAAAGGATGTAGTGATGCATAAAATAAATAAATAAATAAATTGGATCTACTAGCATTTTTATTTGATTTGAGATCGTATTATTTCTAAGTTGAGGGCATATTTCTTTCATCTTAGTGAGAGCGTGTGATATCATTTCTTGATTATTTTCTCTCAATTACCATTCATTGGAGTGACTATTTTTATTGGGTTTAATTTCTTTGTGAGAGTGTCACTACTTCCAGTGAGATGGTTAATTTCTTTGAAGGTAGCTACGACAAAGTCTACTGGGCTGATTCATGTGGATGGTTAATGTGGGTGGGATGTTTCTTTAGACTTGAGATAATGCTTATACTTTTATTTGATTGTTATCATTAGTCTGATTGAATAAACAAGAGTGTTTAAAAAAAATCATTTTTGAATTTTGTTTTCGCTTTATTTGCTAGGGACTAACAATAAGCTGGTTGGGGGTGTGTTGAGTGTTAGAAAATGCATATTTATAAAGGAGAAAACCGTCATTTTATGTGCTTTAGCTTTTTGTAATTTAATTATGTGTGTTTTATTTTAATTAAGTATTTTATGTATTATAGGGGCATCATAGTTATTTCACAATAAACGAGAGATCAAATGGCAAAACGGACATCACTTTTGAACTCAGGACGGTCGAAAACCTTAGGAGGAGTATAAAAGGAAAAATGGCACTATTCACATGTACGGTACTATTCACATGTACGGGTACTGTTTACGTTACTATTCACGACACTGTTCATATAGATGAATCGATGACGTGGCATTGACCGATGATGTGGCATTAACTGATGAGGTGTCATGATCCTGTTGGACTAAAATTCTTATGTATTGTTGATGGTGACGTGGCAGCATATTAGTGGACCAAAAAACGCGCGTACGGTACATGCAACACATGAGATTATTTTCAACCAAACCATGTTACTGTGCAAACCACGTTACTGTTCAAACCGTGTGCAAACCACGTTACTGTTCAAACCGTGTGCAAACCATGTCACTGTTCAAGCCGCATAGTCAAACCGCGTACTGTTCACGCGTACTGTTGACTGATGACGTGGCGCAATCCTGAGCGTCCAAACTGTTTTTAATCCGATGGCCATAATTTACTCAATGTATCTATAAAAAGGGGGCCTCCCCCCCTAATTTGATACCTTTGAATCCATTTTTGGACTCTATTTTCTGTAATTCTTTCTCCATCTTGTATTTTCTACGTATTTTAATAAATTTCCATTTTGCCCCTAGTTCAATTATGAGTGGCTAATTTTCTTTCAAGCTTGGGTTGAATGTGAAGTCTCAACATGTGTCATGGGCTTTATTTGATAAATTTATTTTCTCTTCCCCTCTAGTTTTTGTGAATGTTTTGACTTTTTTTTGACAAATAGTAATAGTCTTTTCTAGTACCGCCCTGGTTTCACTGGCTCCCTAGTATAAGGTTATTATTATTTGACACGATAAGCCCTTAGTACCATATTTATTAGAGCGTGATTCATGAGGTGTGGATTCCCCCCTCATGATTTAATTGATATTAATAAGGAATATTTAGCCCATGATGCATGTTGATACGGATCCAGATACCCAAATACGTCATTTCAATAGAATTCTCTTCAATTTATTCTTGCCATTTCAATTTCAATTTTAGAATTTATTCTCGCCATTTTAATTTAAGTTTTAGCATATTGCAAATCATTTCCACCACAAATCCAACCACCTCATACAAAATTAATTCTATATATAATTAAAATCCACCTCCTCGTGGGATCGACACTCGTCACCATTGATCTATACTACAATAGATTCGTACGCTTGCGAGTTCAATAAAATTTGCACAACAGGGGTTGTGCTTAGCACAAAAGGCAAGATGCATTTAGAAATGAGATGCGCTTAGAAATGGGCCACCAACACAATTAGCCAACTGTGGTGCACTTAGCGATGATCGAAGCTGGGCCTGAATTCTAGAGTTCTTTACAATTGTAAATGTCCTAGACTTTTATAGAATTGAGCATTTAGGTCCTAGAGATATTTATGCAAGTTGCATGGAAGATTCAAGAACTTAGCACCCAACACCTATAAATAAGGGTGTGCCCCCTCATTTGCACACACACCACACCACACCTCACACACACACACACCTACCCACCAGAACACACACATTCTCGATCATGCTCTCAAGCGCTCTTGCAAAAGCTCTCTTGTAAATTATTTTATTGTGTAATAAAAATATATTTTGGCTATATTGCTCTCTTTTCACTAACATTTCTGCAAGCGTTCTTGCTTTGCTAGTTTGAGAAGAATCTACAGGCTTACTTAGCAACTTATGTGCTTGAAGTCATCTAATTGCTGTATGGGTTTGCTGCGCAAAACTCATTTTCTGTGAAAAGTGGTATTAGAGCTAAGGTTTACACCCACATAAGCTAGCTCAACGAGCAATGGCCAACCCTCCGAGCACAACATAAGAGGGTGTAGTCGGTGTGAAGGTACCGAAGCAAGTTTGTGGCAATGAGGAGGGACGCACACAAGCTAAGTCCCATGGCAAGTCCAAGGCTGCTTCTGTAAATGCCTTAGAGCCTCACATGGCCACGCTTGAAACTTTGATGTCCGCTATCCAAGACACCCTCGATACTTTGGAGGTGCGGGTCAATGGTCTCGAGGACGAGTATACTGAGTCCACAGTAGTCACCAAGGCCCTCATGCAAGATTAAGCCGACTCACTTCGAGGGGAGTTTCGAGTCTTTCATGATGAGTTGCAGAAATTACATAGCTTCGTGCAAAGCGTGCTACGAGCGATCTGTGCGGAGGTCGACAAAGTCTTCTCGAATTGGGCTTGGTACAAACACACACTCTCCGTTAGCCTGGCTTCCACAAGCTCGAGTGATGCAAGCCGAATCGACGTGCCAAAATCATATACGTGTGATGGTGCATGTAATTCCACTGTCGTCGACAACTTCCTATTTGGTCGAGAGCAATACTTCGATACCATCGGTGTTTGTGACAACGCATCGAAGGTAGGCACCGCACCTACATTCCTACGAGGCACCGCACAACTATGATGGCGGTGGAAGTATGACAACATGGGCAAGGGCATTTGTGGCACCAATACATGGGCTGAGTTCCAACAAGAACTCTACAAGCACTTTGCCTCAAGCAACGTGGAGAAGGTAGCTCGAGCGCGACTTCGTCGGCTCAAGCAAACCGGTAGTGTCGCGACTACATCAACGACTTCACTACCTTTACTCTTCAGATTTCCGACAGGTCCGATAAAGATTATCTCTTCTACTTCTGAGATGGCCTCAAGGATTAGGCTAAGGCAGAACCTGATAGGCGTGGCATACAAACTCTCGATGATGCCATCATCGTTGTGGAATCACTTGTCGATTACTTCGCTTAACCCAAGGACAAGAGGCCTAGCCATGGTTAAGGTGGGGGAAAGGGCTTGAAGGACAAGGGCCACAACCCAAAGGAGAGGGGGACAGAAAAAGCCTCCAAGCGGTAAGAGCGGGCAAAATAAATCAGAGAAATAGTTGTCGCCCAAGCCTTGAAGCCCATGCTCTAGTGGTTCAGCTCAAGGGCCAGTACACACCGACTACGGAGGAACCCCAACACAGCATGGGTTTGCTCTAACGCCTTGGTGCACTCGTGAGCCCACTGCCGGTACATATGATGAAAGGGCTCATATACGAGAGTGCGCTCATGAACGGCCATACCGTTCGTGCACTCCTTGACACCGAAGCAACGCACAACTTCATTTTCAAAGAAGAGGCCAAGTGTTTAGGCCTCAAAGCAACCCAATACGGAGGCACCATAAAGGCGGTAAATTCAACGCCAAGCCATTTGCAGGAATAACGCGAGGTGTGCACGTTACGCTTGGGACATGGAACGGGAAACCTGATTTATCGATAGTGCTGATGGATGACTTCATAATGATCCTTGGCGTGGAATTCTTCGACAAGGTCCATGCTTTCCCTCTTCTAGCCACAAACTCCCTAAGCATCTTTGATAGTTCGATGGGAGTAAGACATGTGTGGTATTAGCCGAGTGCGCCCAGCCCGAGAGAAAGACGCTCTCGGTCATGCAATGCATAAGAGGATTAAAAAAGGATCCCGACCACTTGTTCTCCATCCGGTAACCCAATAAGGGAGAGGATTTCGTAAACCCTCTTGCCAAGTCCCACAATAGGTAGAAGCCGTCCATGACAAGATCAAGGACGCTATGCCTCTGGAACTTCCGAAGACACTCCCACCTCGACGAGAGACAGATCACGAGAGCTGGAAGCTTAACAACAAGGGATGCTACTACGCCATGCGAGAGAAGAAGATGGCCGCATGCGTCACAAGTGAAGGAACCTCCTCGAAAGTAAAGCCACATAGGAATGCAAGGAAGACCTATGTCAAATAGCGGAGCATGTCCAAAAGTACAAGCACGAGAATGCGACGAGTATGCCATGAGCATAGGTGGGGGAGGATTGTCAGGGGCCACTCAAATTTGCCACCAACGTAGGCTAATTCTGCGTGCACGGGTACATTTAGCAAAAATGCGCCTAGACATGGAATGCACTTAGACGCGAGTTGTACTTAGCACAAAAGGCGGGATGCACTTAGAAATGGGATGCGCTTAAAAATTGGTAGCCAACACAACTAGCCAGCTATGGTGCACTTAGCGATAATCCAAGCTAGGCCTAAATTCTAGAGTTCTCTACAATTGTAAATATCCTAGACTTTTCTAGCATTGAGCATTTAGGTCGTAGAGATATTTATGCAAGTTGCATGGAAGATTCAAGAACTTAGCACCCAACACCTATAAATAGGGGTGTGCCCCCTCAGTTGCACACACATCACACCACACACACACATTCTCGATCACGCTCTCAAGCTCTCTTGTAAATTATTTTAGTGTGTAATAAAAATATATTTTGGCCATATTGCTCTCTTCTCTCTAACATTTCCACAAGAGTTCTTGCTTCACTAGTTTGAAAAGAATTGCAAGGCTTATTTAACGACTAGTGTGCTAGAAGTCATCTAAGTACTACACGGGTTTGTCACGCAAAACTCTCATCCCGTGACATTAAGGACTCATATCCAATAACATGTCCTAATTTAAATAGGATAAAACAATACAAGTCCTATTCCTCATCAAACTCGAATCCTACAAGATAAGATAAATTTTCTTAACTCAATTATACTTCTGACTATTTTCTCTTATATAAAGATATCACAATTCGAAAGTATGTACATCAAAGGTAGGGTATGAGAAATTGAAGAACTTGCAAGCGAATGAGCTCGTTCCTTTGCACGAGGTCAGACCAATATGGTTGGTTCAAAGGAAGTGGAAACGTACAAGTTTCTCTCAATGTTATTATAGTCTAAACATTTGTTGAAATTTGACCACATGATCGGGTTTTTGATCTCATACATAGGAGCAATGTCATTAGAAATTTTGGGTACGTTGAAGAAAAGGTTGTGTGAGGAGGCAGCGACAAAATACTCAAGAGATGGAGGCCGGAGGCAAGTTGTAATTGCTATTGGGGTTCCAACACAGAAATCGTCCGTTGTAGCCTGCTCAACTGCAACGGTGCCCACCACTCTTCGGAGCACACAGCCCAGTGAGATGACAATAAGACCAAGGCACACTCTCACTGAGGCGGAGAAGAAAGAAAAGGAATATCAGTTTGAGTAAACCCATCATGTGGTACATTTTGCCGAAGCTTAAGTGAATAGAGAAAAAGCAGAGGAGCTTAATAAATTGACTGCTGTAGATGCTTGGGAACGCTTGATGAATGAATCGTGGTCAACATGTAAAACTTACAACATTTTTAATAACCTTGCTTTATTTTAAATACCATTCAACCCCAACCTTGAAGTTACTAACGACAAGAAAATAATGATGTAAACTGCATACACACTGCAGTTTACAGGTCTCTTCCAAGAAAATGTTCGTGCTGAAATTGTAATAACTATCAATTTGCATGGAAGCTAAAAATTATTATAATCTTACCAGGATAATTCAGAGAAAGATTACATGCAGAGAAATGGAAAAATAAAATATAAAATACAATACAAGATCGTTTTGACGATGCGGATAATTCAGAGAAAGATTACATGCTGAGAAATGGAAAATAAAAAAACAATACAACATAGTTTTGACGATGCAATTAACACAATGAAGAACTAGCAGATGTCCATCACAATGCTAATGTGATACAGATTACAGAGGGGAAAATGATCCTCTTATTTATTTACCCAGTTTTGGCCTGATTTCTATACCTTGAATAACGAGGCCACACTTCCAGTGACCACAGGCCAACTCCAAAACGCTCATTTCCAGCTCACCATCTTCAACATCTTCTTCGTTGAAAAAATCACCTAACTCGATCTCCAACCACTCATCTTTTCTCTCCTTAGGAAAATAGCCATCATTTTCTTTAGGCGTTGAAGCCTGACTGCTGCTGCGATTAAGTAAGCCATGATGACCTTGCCTCAGCCCTCTTTCTTCTTCCAAATAAACAGTTCGTGTTTGGCTTTCACCACTGACTAGTCCAACACTCACAACTACAGGTTGATATTCAAACCCGAAGGATCCTGCTGTTAGCTTGTACACAAGATATGCAGTGTATAGTGTCCCTGGAGACAGACTACGAGTGCTAATTTGGCCACGGATTTCAAGCCAACAGACACAGATAAGCTCAGCCACCTCCGGAAACCTATTTTTGGATATAGCCAATATATCTTTACTCATCAAAAAAGAATAATACATAAACAAACAAAAGCAATGAGTAAAAGAAACAAACCTGGCCTCAGGAATAGAGGTCCAGCTCCAATAAGTAGGTGTATCACCCCAGACAATCAGAAGATCCCTCGCGGATATCATGTAACATTTCTTTCCACTCTGCTTGTCCAACGAAAAGCTCTGCTGAATGTCACAATTAGATACGCACCGTTGCTAATATTAACAAGGTAAGGAAAAAAGAAGAAAAAATCGCATGAAAATGACGGTAAAATTTTCCCAAAAAAGGCACTTCAACTTCAAAAGTGTTTAGAGGAGTTTTGGACAGATCACTTTTGAATTAAAAATATTTGTGCAAGTGCAAAAGCACATTTTATAAGAGCACTTATCAGTTATCAAATGTTTCTCAAGAAACCAACGAGGTGTTGGTTCGGCTGGTTCCACCGAACCCCATAGGGCGCTCGACTGGGTTTGCTCCCCAGTTCGAGTCCCCGTGGAGTCGCCCTCGTTGGGAGGGCTTAATAGGACTCCCGGCCCGAACCCGGAGTAGTCGGGGCCCAATGTGGTCATCGGATACCGGGTGGTTTGACCGAAAAAAAAAAAATGTTTCTTAAGAAAAAGGCAAATCAAGTCCCTTTCACACTACCAACTGCTTTTTCACTCCCAAAAGATATTATTGTTGATTTCAACATGTTATTAAATTTTTCTCCACAAGATAAAACGCCATCTAGAGACACATAACAAGTGCTTTCTCTAAAAGCGCTTTTTTTATTCCCCCGCGGGCCCAAGACAACTAATTTCATTTAATTAAAAGACATGCTTTTGGTGGTGTCACAAGCACTTGCAACAAAGAACATGCAGCACCAAAACATACATCAAGCTCCCCGAATGAATTCTAACAAATACAGTAAAATTCTACCAAAACAAGTCAACAAATGCTGGAAGATCTTTACCAAAACTAGATAATTAGAAGTGTATTTCGAGGTGTTTTAAAAGAAATCAGTTTCAAATAAAAAGCATCTTCAACAAAAAAACTGAAAAATTTAATGGATTCAGTCATTTGGATTAATGATTAAAAAAAACCGTACATTAAAACCCAATCAAAATCAATTATGGGTTATGAACAAAGAAGAAAATAAAAGGAATTAAGTGATTATAAGGTATGCAAATGTGCCTACCTTTTTTCCCTCGTCGATGAGGATAGGGTTACGACAGAGGCTAAAATAGAGCTCCTTCTTAGAGGAGGAACGCAGCAAAGAAGAAGAAGAAGAAGACGAAAGAAGAGTAGAGTAATCGGGCGGCAAAAAGCTCTCCCAAACGGCGTCGGATTCGGCCGCCAACTTGAAGATAGTTGAAACTGAAGACAATCTGCATGCGTCGCGAGGAGTAGTAAAGGAAATAGCGTTGGCAATGCAACCTTCGGGTAAAAGCTCCATTTCTGCTTCCGTGGAAATTAGAAAAAGGTAAATGGAGAGACAGATGCTCAGATGAATCTCGTCGTTTCGATTCTTGTGGTTTTTGATTTGGCCATTTTATAGAGCGGTGGAGAGTGAGAGATTCAAGGAAATCTTAGCGGTTAAGTTTTGGTTAATGATCCAGAGTATTGCCACTGGCCAGCCATATGGCCAGCCATATGCCTTGTGGAACCGAACCGAATTCCCTTTTCTTCTTTTGCCTTTTACTTTAAAAAGTTTTTTTTTTTTAATTTGAAAAAAAAAAGACAACTCTTATTTATGCGACGATAGTATTTTGAAAATTATTTTTATTTAATCTTGTATCCAATAAAGTCAAAAGAATATACTTTTCTTATCAACCGGGTCACTGGCTAGAAGTTATTTCTTATTACCTGAACACCTTGAGGATATGTTAGCCATGCAATCGGCAACACTGAGCAATAATGAATCAACGCGAATGTCTGACCTGGGTCAAACCTCGAAACGGTCCTAAAACGATACCGTTTCATTTATTATTATTATTTTTGTTTTAATTCTTTGTAAAACGACGTCGTTTGGCTTAGATAAGGCAAACGCAACGACAAAAATCAATTGCTTTCTCTTCCTCTTCGTTTCACCACATTAGAATTTTGAGTATAATTCTTACATGGTTCACTTCACCAAAGCTCTAGTAGCCAACACAAAAAAAAAACTGCTTGCTTCACTTCAAAAAACTTGTTGTAATCAACGACTTACTTCTGCTGCTGTGGCTGTTGTCATTGTTGTAGAGGTTTTGAGTCTGCAAAATTAGAAAAAGCAAGTCCAATGGATAGCTCTAAGTTGAGATTTTCTTGATAATGGTTACTGCTATGCATTTGCTTTTGCTCTTGTTGATGTAGTTGTAAATTTTATGGTGGCTCTTCATCAGTGGTCATGCCACTGGTGCTGTAGTTCTTGTTATTGGTGGTGGTGGTGTTGTTATCAAAAGATGATTCTGATTTGGGCTTGATCAAGTTCTTAGGTTGATTTATTTCTTCATTATTATTAATAGTATATTTGTTGAAAATATTATGGTTATGAATTTGGTTGAGGGGGTGGTGAGTTTGAGGGTCAAGGCCATGGTTAAGTAGCTTCCGCTTGATGTGTGTATTCCAACAATTCTTTATTTCATTATCCGTTTTTCCTGGTAAAAAAAAAAAAAAGAGTTTCTTTAGATCTAATAATTAAAATTAACCCACCCTAAACAAATAAAAATTTAAAAAGTAAAAAAAGAGAAGCTTAATTAATTACTTGTTTCCAAGCAAACTATGAAGCTTGATAATGAGTTTATCTTCTTCATTGGTAAAATTCCCACACTTAAGATGACGGTGTAGATAATTTACCCATCTTGATCTACAGCTCTTGCCACATCTTAGCAATCCTAAGTAATTTATTGAAACACGCACATATATTAACTGTGCCGCTTTGTGAATGGTTGTGTCTATCGGGTAATGGTTGTCGACGGTGGTGGTGATGGTGGTTGGGTATGGGTGGTGGTGGTTGTGAGTTGTGGATGGCGAATGGCAATTTCAGCCGCGAACTATGGTGGATCGCGAATGGCTGAACCTCAGTTGATGAAGGAAATGGGAAATATTTAACAAACAAAACGCTGCGTTTTTGCCTTTAGTGAACAATGTTTTGAGTTTTCTGAGTTTTGACCAGATGCAAATATCACTTTCAATAATGAATTACAGTACTAATTAAAAAATAACGCGACATGACTGCACGATGAAATCAATTCTCGGGTCTAACCTTATCAGATTGAGTCGTTAATGAGTGAACTATTAAAAACCCATTTTAGTTGGAGGTTTCAAAACTTTTTAAATTACATTAAGTTGATTATTTATGTAATACAATATAGTTGTGGGTACCGTATAATTAAAGTAGTTAAATCTATTGTGTTAAAAATAAGGTTTAGGGTTTACATCTGACTCATATTGACGAGGGAAAATTTGGTCGCCATTAAGCTAATTAAACAAGATGAAGGGATATTATCATATTTTCATTAAAATTTTTGTAACACATAAAGTCAGTACCATGATTTGATGAAAATAATATTTTATCACCAAACGTTTATGCTACTAGCAGTTTACTGCCATTCTAGTAGTAGTTAAAAATTTGTTGACGTCATAAGTGCATTTAAGGCATTTCTTGTTGAAGCCAAAGCGCTGCTTTTGTAATTGTAAAATAAAAAAATTAGTCACGTAACTATCGGGTAAATAATTAAAAATAGGAAAAATTGTAACCTTAGAAATTGAAATCACGATTCTATCTGTCATGGTCAATTCTCCATCTTCGATCTCTCTCTCTATCTCTCTCTATCTCTCTCTATCACATTATCACTGCTCTAACCACTACACTGCTCTTTACACTACAGTGTCGTCACTAACGCATCTCTCTTTTACCGTCGAGGCAAGCGCGTTATGATCTCCCCTGCAGTCTACTCTCTCCACTGTAAGTTGTTGGCTTTTTTTTTTTTTTGTTTATTGTTCATTACTTTTTTCCTTAATTAAATTGTGATTAATAATTCAATTTAATAGATTAGGATTTAAATTTTGCAGTAGAATATATTATCAACAATCTTGCATTTGCTGTTTGCCTTAATGTTTTGTTGTTTATGTAATTTTTCTTATTGTTCATTATTTTTCATTAATTCCCATTTTCTAATATTTGTCATACTTCTGAAGGTTTGGTAATGAAAACAAAGGTTTATTAATTTTGTCCTATTTGTCGTAGTTCTTAAAGTTTAGTAATAAGAACTTTCAGATTCTATTATTGTTTCTTTTTAATTCTTTTATTGTTCTTTTTAATTGTTTGAGTTCAGTTGTGAATTGCGTTATTGTTAATGTTCTAGTTGATGTGAATTTAAGTTGTGTTGTTTTTTATGCAAAGTCTATAGCTTTGGTTTTTTTCTTATCAAGTTGTGAATTTTGTTATTGTTCATGTTCCAGCTGCGATAATTTTTCCTCATTTTTGATTTTGTAGATCCTGATGTCAATAACATATAATCTACAAAGGTGAAAGACATCATAGAGGGTTGATTAAACCTAATGAATACACTCCATTGCAGATAAAGAACGAGGTAGTATAGATTGCAAATGAACATGGTTTGACCACTCTTCAAAGTGTGTAGTTATTTGTCACAAACCCAAAGACCAAGCAAATGATATAGATATTAAGATAGTCTTGCAGATTCAATTCACTATATATCACTCATTGGGAGTAATAGTGTTTAAGGCCACTGTGTTGCCAACCTTACGTCCTAATTTACCACTTGGTGGAGTGCTACAAGCCATGCTACATAACTTAGGAGTTTAATTATTTGTAGAGTAAACTACGTTGGTGAATGATAGTGGAAATGAACTATTACCTAGGACTAGAGACATACATGGGGCAGAAATAGATTTGAATGAGGATGTTAGGCATGAGATTAATGACGATGATGAAGTACTTCCTACGATTGAAGGCATAAATGGACCACAAATTATTGAGAATCATAATGTTGGGTGTGGGAGTGATAATGATGATAATGATTGGTTGTCAGATTTTGACAAGGAATTTGCTGCTGATGGTAGTTGTATAAATGACCAAAATATAGCTAAGGATGCAAAAGTTGTGGATGATACAAGATCCAATTCTGATGATGAAATAATTGACGTAGATCCTGAATTGCTGGCAGATACATCTAATTTAGATTATGATCTGGGCATTACTAAACTAAAGGAATATACTGAAATGCATGTATATAATTTAGGGCCTAATGGTAAGTATAGGCTGAGGTAAAGGGATGTATGTTGACAACTTTAGATATGCGTTACATGAAACGATGGAGGATAAATGCTCTGAAATTACAAAGGTGTACAATGAGCCTAAGAGATTTTATAGCAAATGCAAGATTAATGATTGTCCATGGTATGTGATGGGAAGTGTGGATTAGTAATTAAAGAGTTATAGAAGAAGCATGATTGCAGACAGACCAGAAAGTGAGTGAATATGACCATTAGATGGATAACAGAGAAAATAAAGAGCAAATTTGTTGTGCCTCCTTATGTGAAGATTTCTGTTCGTTGTGAGTCTATGCAAGAGACTTTTGTGTAAGGATAGAGAATTTGAAACTATATAGGGCTAGAGAGAGGGCAAAAATAGACATTTATAGAGATCATGCAAGGGGCTATGAAGATCTGTTTTAATATGCTACAGTGATTCACAAATATAATCATAGTGTAATTTATTAAGTGCTTTGTGATGTAGTAACTAGGGATGATAAAATGCTATTTTTTGACATTTTCAGCTCAAGGAAATGCACTTAATAATAATTGTAGGCCATATATTAGGTTGGACGGATGTCATTTGAAATCAAAATATGATGGAGTTCTATTAACTGTTGTGGAGATAAATGTTAATAATTGAATAGTCACATTAACATTTGTAGTGTGTGAGATAAAGTGAAACCAAGACATGTTTTTAAAAATTTTGCATTTATATTTTGATAATAGATCAGATCATATTACATTTTGCACTGATCAGAAAAAGGGTTTTTACGGGTGATTGAGATCACATGGCCTATTGTATATTATAGGCCATGTGCTAGACATATATATGCTAACTTTTATAAATAACATCCTAGTATTAATTTGAGAAATTTTTTTTGGAGGGTGTTGTGAAAAATTTTAATATACGCGCAAGCACACGAATCTAGAGATAGAATAGTGGTAGCGAGGTTGAAGCCACAAGGATTATTATAAATTAAAAAGTCTAATTTAAATCTAAAATTAATATTAATCCTAACCTAGTTGAGTAAATTGAATTTTAAAAGAAATTAAACTAATTAAACTAAGAAAACAGTTAAAAGAAAGGAGAATTCAATAAGATAAAAATTACCAAGGTTTCGGAATCCACCACTATTCAAATAGTAATTACTTAATTATTAATTAATCCCCAATTTTAGAGTGACAACTCGAAATCAATCTATGTCATATCATGAATATAACAATTAAGCCCAATTAAAATTAATCTAATGTAGGTTCTTTTTCTGCTTATTAGTACGATATCTAAGCATCACATGTAAACAGATTGAATAACAAAGAGTCAAAGTTTTCTTAAGCACTCTATGTAAATAATTTAATGAAAGTATATAATCAAATATAATCATGTATAAACTTTATAGATCCAGGCATAGATTTAATTGAATATTAATCCTAACAATCAATAATGCATAACAGAATTGATAAAAAGATTTTAATAACATCAAATTAATCATGTGAAATAAAGACCATAATCCTCAAAGAATATATATAGGAAATTAAATAAATAAATAGATAATTATTTCATTGAATAGGATTTTATCCTTAACTTAAGTATAAGAAAATTAACTAGACATACTTAAATAGGGAGCAACAAAAAAAATAAAATCAGCCATGGAAGCCTTCTGCTATTTTTTTCTTCTTCTTGCCGATTGCTTTCTGCGTTTGGCGGCTACTTCCCCCCTCTCCAAAAGCCAAAAACTTGCTTTTATAGTCTTTAAAATGGGCCCCACCTCTTAAATCCTAAAGCCAAAAGGCTTGGCCTTTTTATTTGCTCGGTCTTGCACGTGCTTCACTTGGAATTTTCACTCTTTTTTTAAGGCCATACAATTGCTTCTCACGTGATGGCCATAAATCTTCTTTGTCTTCATGTGCATGGATGAATGAATTTGTTTTGAATTCACATGCATATTTGCCTAATTGCTCCTAAAATCAATCAATTAATGCCTCCAAAATTGAGCTCCTTCATGTCTTTTTTTTTAATCCATAATCTCCAATTAATCCCCTATTTAATAAAATAATTCAATTAATTAAAAATAAGAAATAAAAATAACTATCAAATATATAATTAAAGGTAAAATATGTATATAAATTATGCTCATTAGAGGGCTGTTAATAGCACTAACAAGTATGATTACACAACTGCAATGGAAAAGCTCAAAAAAGAAAAATTAGATGACCATGCTTGAAGAGACACGAGCATCACAAAAATTGTAAAATAGATCATATAAGTAACAACACTTCAAAGTGCTTCAACAGTTGGATCTTACTCCACAAAGAGAAGCCTTACCTAACTATGCTCAAAGAGATCAGATGCATGTTTATGACATTATTCACAGAGAGAAGAGAAAAGACACATTCTTGGACCAATATTCCACCTAGAGTGAAAAATGAATTAGATGATGATCCTGAAGCAAGAAGCAAGAAGCAAGATGAATGCAATCGCTGTTGGGGATTTTCACGTTCAGGTATAAATCTGATTCATTTTCATTATAAACAATTTTCCCTGTATGTGCTTCTTTTAATTATTATTCAATTTCTTTCAAGTTAAAGACAATAATCATTGTTTAGCAAGGAGGTTCATTGTTGATATGATAAGCAGGTCCTATGATTGTTGTTATTAGGAGCTGGAATCTCATACACTCATATTATGGCTGCAATACACAATGGAAGATTACCTACCAAAATAATTTATAAAATAAGTGTATTTGAACACTTATGCAGTAATGTTTAAGTCAATTCCTGATAAAGTTACATAGGACCCTTTTGATAGGGCAAAACTTTCTCCTCGTGAGATTACTAAGAAGATTGGAAGACCAAAGAAATCAAGGAAGAGGGTAGCTACTGAGCCAATGGAAAAAAAAATAAATCATTTCATGTCTGTTCCTCCTTTTATGGTGGGATAAATCACAATGTCAACAATACCCATTAAGGCCATCGATAGTGAGAGAAATAAGAGCTCAGAATTAGATGTACTTCTACTGAACCTATAGTTTAATTACTTTTGAGTGTATTGACCTTAATTGTTAAATTTTTTTATATGTAATTTTAAACAGGGTGTTGGTGGACCAGAAGAAAGTTCTAATGCAGTAAATACTTCTAAGAGGACAAAGACAATGGTAATGCTAATTTGAATATGTAATAACTTTTATTTTGTTGTATTTATTGATATTTCTTTTATATTTCCATATTTCAATTTAAATAGGCTATAAGTGGTCTAGAAGAGAGATTTACTAATAGTAGAAAAGGAGGTGGTATAAAGGTCGATGGGGTAATAGAAGAAAATGAGGTAGTAGAAGAATGACAACTAGAGGTAAACGAGGTACCGTCTCATATTGATTTTTGATGTTAGAAATAATTGATGCTTGTCTTAGATAATAAAGTTAAAATTGTTTTGTCCAGGACGATATGAAACTGATAAACTTTCTACAAATCCAACTCAAGGCTCACAAGCTTCATAAATCATAGATGGTTAACAAATTGTTAGCATTAGGATATTATGTATCTGGAATACACAAACTGTTCTTAGTGTATTAGGGTGCTGTTATGTATTTAGAATGCACAAATTGTTATTAGGGCATTAGGTTATTATTATGTTTTTTGAATTCACAAACTATTAGTGTTCCGATAAGCTATAACCTGTTATTTATCACCAATGATATTATGTCGTATTTTCAAAGCACATACTATTCAGAAAAGTTTAATGAAAGTACTTTTGATTACTTTTGATTTCATTACATTGTAAGTTACAATAATTGATTACTACTTGTCTATTACATTACTTTATCATAAATAAACCTACTACAAAACTACAAATAAAAACTATAGCCAATTTTAGGTTCACTTTAATACATTATAGCCTTTTATTCATCTTCATTGCATCTTCATTTAGGTTCATGCCATGGCTAGATGTGGTGTTATGCATTTTTAAGTCTTCTTTTGCCATCTATTGCATAAAATTACACTTTTTAAGCATGCATATTCAAACTATTAGGATTTTTCAACATAATGAATACCATCGCACATACTTGCACTCCACAGTTACAATATTTAGAGTAGCCAGTAACTTCTGCAGGTTTCTTAGCTCAACCCCCTAGAATTAACACTTGAGTTACTACTGGAGCTCATTATTTTGTTTGAATTTGTATATATGAAGGCTGAAAGTATGTTTGGTTTTGAATGAAGATTGAGAAGATGTGGATATTATGAATGACATTTTATATTTGAATGAATTATAGTGTTTGTAGTGGCTTATAGTTGTTGTTTTGAATGATAAAATGTTAAATTTATAGTGTTTGGCTTGTCATTTTCTTACTTTTTTGAAATGGAGTTGCTGGTCTTTGAATTAGGGTTGCTGGTGTTTAAAAATGGTTTGGGATTGCTAGTGCAATGGTGTTGAAATTTTTGTAATGGCTTATAACTGCTGTTTTTTAATGATAAAGGCATTAAAATTTGACTATTTTGCTTGGCATTTTCTAGTGTAGTGGATTTCATATTATCTTGGTATCCAGCGAAGTTGGAGTCAGTATACCCAATGATCTTAAGCTGATCCGACCTTTGATATGCGAGCATATAGTTTTTCATTCTCTGTAAGAACCATAAGACCCGTTTGGTTGCTTTCCAACGGCTACTCCTATATTACTTAAATATCTGCGTAACATCCCAATAATGTATACAATATTTGGTCGCATTCAAACCCGAGCATACATCAGACTTCCTACTGCTGACGTATAAGGAATCTTCTCTATTTCTTTTTCCTCAAAATCATTCTTAGGCCACTGACTAGGACTAAACTTGTCTCCCTTAGCAATAGGGATATCACTTGGTTTGCAATCTTGCATGCCATATCTCTTAAGAATTGTTTCAATATAGCTCTTTTGTGATAATCCTAGAATACCTTGAGAGCGATCCCAGTGTATATATATATGCCTAATATAAAAGAGGTGTCCCCAAGATCTTTCATCTCAAAATTCTTAACCAAAAATCTCTTGGTTTTGTTCAATATGCCTACATCGCTACTGGTAAGCAAAATGTCGTGGACATATAAAACTAGAAAAATATACTAGCTCCCACAGAAATTATGGCATATGCAATCATCTACCAAATTCATCTTAAAACCGAATGAGATGATCACTTGATGAAACTTGAAATACCATTGTCGAGATGCTTGCTTAAGCCCATAGATGGATCTCTTAAAGTTATAGACAATAATCTTTAAGTATCCGGACACAAAGTTTTATGGTTGCACTATATAAATCGACTCATCAATGTCACCATTGAGAAACGTCGTCTTTGCATCCATCTGATGTAACTCAAGTTGGAAATCCGCCATCAATGCCATTATAATCTTAAAAGAGTCTTTTGAAGAAACTAGAGAGAAAGTCTCTTTATAGTTGATGCATTTTTTATGTGTAATGCCCTTTGCGACAAGACGCGCTTTGTACCTCTCTACATTGCCTTTCGAATCCTTATTGGGTTTAAATATCCATTTACAACCAATAGGTTTTGTACCTTCTGGTAATGGGACAAGATCTCATACGTCATTTTCCTTTATGAACTTCATCTCCTTATTCATTCATGGCATCGATAAACTTCTGAGAGTTTGAACTTTCTATGATTTGATGAAAATTGATCGGATAATCTTTCATCATGTTGATGTCTACCTCATGTTCTTGGAGACATACAATATAGTCATCTAGCACTGCACTTCTCATTTCTCTAATGGATCTCCTTAATGATATAGGTTCTTAAAATGGTAAAGTTTGTTTTTCTAGAACAACTTCTTGTATTGAACAAAGTCAAGAATGAGACCCCGATCAATGCCAATAACACCTATAAAAATATCAATATATTCCCGTTTAAAGACAAAGTCTTTAGTCATATCTCCCCCCTCAAACTCGATATCCTCAAAGAGCTGAGCATTTTTTGATATGAAAATTGACTTAATCATGGGATTATAAAACTTCTACTCCCTAGATCATTCTGAGTGTCCAATAAAACAGTAACTTACAGTCCTTAAGTCGAGTTTCTTTTCATTAGGCCTATGAGGCCTTGTCTTAGCTGGACATCCCTGAACATACAAGTGCTTTAGACTAGTCTTCTTACCTTTCCAAAGCTCTTAAGGGGTTTTGGTAGTCGGCTTAATTAGAACCCTATTCAGGATATATTTTATAGTCTTAAGCGCTTCTACCCAAAGTGATACCGGTAAGGTAGATTGACAAATCGTACTTCTTACCATGTCCTTAAGCGTCATATTTCGTCTTCTAACAATATCATTCATAGTGGGCGAACCCAACATAGTGTACTATAAGACGATATCGAATTCCTCTAAGAATTTAGCAAATGGTCCTAAACGTTGCTCACCTAGACTATCATATCTGACAGTATTTACCACCATAGTCAGATCTGACGCTTTTGATTTTTTTGCTGAGTTAGTTCTTAACTTCATCTTTAAAATTTTTGAACATATTCAAGGATTGTGATTTTTCATGGAGGAGATATATGTAGCCATATATAACAAAATATCCATGAATGTTAAAACGTATTGTTGATCATTCCAGGCGCTATAGGAAATGGCCCACAAATGTTCATATGTATGAGTTTTAAGACATCTAAAGTCTTTTGGCTTCTAATCTCCTTTCAGTGGCTTGTTTCCCCTTGATATAGTTAACACGGATATCAAAATCTGTGAAAATCTAAGGGGTTAAGAATTTCATTTGACACAAGTCTCTCTATTCTCCATCTGGAGATATGACCCAATCTTCTATACCATAACGCAGTCGAATTTTCATTAGTTAATTTTCTCTTAAAAACTCGTGTACTTAATTGTAGGGATTCATTAAATGAAGTAATTGTATCAAGCATATAAAGATTATCATCGTCTGACAAAGAACTGAAACCAACTAGTTTTGAATCATGAAATAAACTAAATTTTCAATTCCCTGATGAACAAGAAAACCAAATTTGTCCAAAATCAAATTTCATCTAAAAGACGGAACAACAAACGTTTCATCAAGATCCAAATAAAATTCAGTCTTTAACAATAATCTAAATTTTCCAATTGCTTATACTTCAACTGCCTTGTCATCGGCCACATAGATGTATATTTCACCATTACTAGGTTCTCAACAACTCAGACAACCCTACATAAATACACTGATGTGAGTGGTTGCACTAAAATCTATCCACCATGTGTGTCTAGGTACCAAATTTAAATTAACCATATAACAAACTAAATTAAGAAGTATACAGTTCTTAACATGCCAGACATGATAATTAGTGCAGTGTTTCTTCTTATGCCCTTTCAGCCCCACAAAAGAAACAAGCAGTACCTTCTAGATCACTTGGTTTTTTTTTATTGTTTCTTTTAAGGTACTGTATTTGTAGCTTCCTTATCATTCTTCATTTTCTTGCCCTTGTTTTTGCCCATAGAGGTAGAGGGTAAGTGAGCACTTTTTGTCTTATCTTTTTTTAGCCTATTTGTTTTTTCATGAACACAATGTGATATGAGATTATTCAGAGTCCAAGTCTTTTTTTGACAATTATATCTCACCTTAAACTGGTTAAACTATGTTGGTAAAGATATTAAAATCAAATGCACTAGCAAGTCCTTAGAGTGTTCAAGCTTAAGTGCTCTTAATTTAGAAACTAGATAAGACACCTCTATAATGAACTCTGTGATATTGCCTTTACTTGTATACTTCATTAAAATTAGGCTTGTCAAGAGCATATCAATTTCATTCTTTTTGTTCTTGACGAGCCACTATTCATACTATACAAGGAATTCCTTAGTCGTAGATGTTTTTTTTCAGTCATTGAGCCCCTAAATGCTTCCAGAATGGCCTTTTTCACGATCATGATACACATGCGATTTGATATCTCCCATCTTTCTATTTTCCTTTTATTATCAAGGGTACTTTCATCCGTAAGCAATATGGGAGAATCTACCCTTAACGCAAGGTCAATATCCATGACTGCGAGATTATTTGAGAGGTTCTCATGCCATGATTTGAAGTTAGAGTCATTTAGCATAGGAATAGAATTGATGTTGGCAGTAATATTAACAGTAGACATAAATGAATAGAGAACAACTAACTAACAAAACAAGCTCAATTCAATTTTAAGACAAAAATAAATTCAAATAAAGGTCAACCCCATCTTAAGATACTGGACACTCAATTAATATTCTATCTTTGGACAAAATATAAACTTGTAAATAATACCTTGGTTTGGGAATTAAAAATTAATAAGAAGAACATGTCAAATAATGAATCTTCTTTTGGGTCGATTTATTATTTACATGTAAAACTGAATAATCATTATGTGTTTATTATCATAGGTGCACATGCAATTCTATTAAATATGGACCTTCCTTTGGGTTCCTTTGGGTTGATCGATATTTACGGAAATTACATGTACAAAACCGTTTATATTACAAAATAAGTTAAATTTCAAACAAGCAAGCACAAGTAACAACATAGAGGTGTAGTTAGATATTGTAAGTGTAAAGATGATGTTTTGGTGTTCAAATACCAATAGCTTATAAAAATAAAGGAATTTACTAAATGTCCAGCTAAAAAAAACTTCTTATAGGTTGTTACTTGTTAGTCATTTAGCTTAGCTTAAGTTATGAATGTTGTGTATGTATGAATAGTATATGTAAGCTTACCTAGCAATAGTATAGGTACATGCTTCTATTATATGGGTTAGTTAGCCTGTTAACTTTAGCTAATATAAATATAATAAATTGTACAAACTCTAACAATTATTCAATAATACAATAGTTAGGGTTTATGATTCATGGATTAAATATATTGATTTACGAATACATGTAATGTTGTTTTGAATATTTTTTTACTGCATAAGATGTTAAGGGATTGTTGAGTTTTTGTATTGCGTGGAATATAAGTTATGTAGTATCACCTGTGGTATGTTGTGATCTTATTAAAAATAACAAAGCATGTACACTAAAGTACTTGAAGAAATACATAAAATTGAGATGGCTTATAAACTGTAAGCAATAATTAAAGTATAAGGAACCAAAATACTTATGTTTTATTTTCACTTATGTGAATTTTTTCTAAGATTTTAATTCTAAAGAGATGCTTTCACTACTAGAAAAATGGTCTCTATTGACATTAAAATAGTGTCAGTAACTACTTTCAGTGACACTTGTTAATTGTGTTAGTAATCTAACAGTTAGAAAAATAGTGACACTTGTATGTGGTGTTAGTGATTACTATTATTACAATAGTACCGATATTATTACACCATAATGTTAGTAGTTATTGATATTTTATTAGTGTCTATAATTACAGTTACTATGGTATCACTAGTTAATTTATTTAAAAAAAATAAAAAATTGAATTGGATCATTGCCTATTGATTTATTGGTAAAATTAAAAGGCACCACAAAATAGCAAAAAGAAATTGATTTATATCACAAAATCTTTCATTTCACATTTAAATATTATTAGTATATATTACAAATTCCAAAACTTCAATAACCAAAATATGAGATATCCTACTCTCATAACTAAATAATCCAAATTAAATACATAAAAATTTCTACCATCCAATCAAATGCCTACTACTTGTGGCTAAATTTAATAAATCTAAAAGCTAAATTGAAAATGATGACTGCCTTTCACTCTTTGAATATGAGTAGTATAATTGCGTTATCACACTATCAACTTCTCCATTCAATAGACTGTATGGGTTAGCATACAAGTGAAGTTGAGGAATAAACACTTCGAACACATTGATCAAATCTGTATATGAATACATGGTAAAGAAAAAAAAATTGGTTTTCAATATCCAACCATTAGAGAAACAACAATTAACAAAATTAAAATTATTTTGTTCAAAAGAAAAAAATACTCATAAGCTATTTATAAATAAACTTAATTATTCTCTTTTGGTAAAGGTTATAAATATATAGCAAACTATAACAAACAAGAAGTTTTCAATTTAATATGTACTTTCAGCACATGCATGTTACTCTACCTACATTTACCAAATGATTTTTGTGCATAGTTAAAAGTTATCACAAATGCTCTATTATAAATAAATCACCACACATTTCCTCAATTTATTCATTCTAAAAGCTTATTTAACAAGGCAAAAAATAAGTCCTCAAACTGCAGTTTCCTTAAACTGAGCATAAAATAAATATGAATCTCCATATTTATATTAGGCATAATGAAGTTTGGACAAAAATATTTCAATAATTTGAGAGTTCGATCCAAAATCATTACTACTAAAAAATAATATTTGCAAACTTAGTTAAGCATTTATAAAGTGAGTATGAGATTTATTATACTACTTAAATCTATTCATGTGAACCATTTAAAGAATATCACCCTAAATTTTAATTAAGTATTCATTATTTTTGCCTAATTATAAAACTTTAAGAGAAAAAAAGTAGAATAACAATATAATCATTATACATTTCCACTCACAAGTAATGTTGCTTTAACTTGATTGACATCATCAACCAAGATCACTTTAAACATTTTTCCTAAACCTAGAAAGGGGGAAAAAACTTTAAAATATAATTATTATATATTAAGACATGCATATATAACATAACCATTTACTAGAATATTCATGGAATAATCCATAGTTCTTAAAATTAATATGCTACACTAAGTAGATATTTGATACAGTAAATTAATTTTCAAATTATTACTCATATGCTCATCATCCAAAATCATTTCTTGGAAGCCTTCAAAGTCTTAAATTAGGATGTTAAACTCAAACCAACACAAAATAAGAAAGTCAAACTCAAATCAATTGCAAACCATAGAAATTAATAATCGGGCTAATATTTAAGTCAAATTAGTTCAATTAAAAAGAATAGCTAACAAGCTCCTAGCTTTCTAGAACCACCTGGCTAAAACCATTCATTTTTGGGCTCCAACATTCAAATGGGGCATCAACATGGCAAACATTGCAGACTTTTCAAAGCTACAGCATGAAAAATTGGAACCTTTTTAATGTCAATGTTGCAATGGCTAGGACGGGCTTGTATCAACTATCACACAAAATCAAGCAAGATTACTTCTCCAAGAGCACCGAGATAGAGGCAGCTGCAGTGCAAGAATGATGATGCAAATTTCCTAAGGCCTAAACTAGTATCATTTTTCCTTTTTCTTTTTGCTATTGTCAAAAACTGAATGCATTTCAAAAATGCTATCTTCATTTGTTATTGGATTGGTTGGTGCGAGTTGTCTAACAGCGCCAAATTGATTGTAATGAAAATAAAAATGCATATGATTACCTTAAATAAAAAAGAAAAAAAGGAAAAAAAAAGAAAAGACTAACATTTAAGAATAGTCCCAAATATAATGAACAATGATTTATGCCTTTGGTACTTTCTTCTCCCATTGCAATTCACAGTGTTGACACATTTTTTTCCTTGAAAAGTATTGCAAGTTAAGTAGATTTATCACTAATAAGATTTAATAGGAAACATTGACAACTTGAATTTAAGATTTTCTTTAATTCAATACTATTTGGAATGCTATGAAACTTACAAAACATAATCAGACATGTCAATGCATCACAAATAAAATTTCCAAGTCATTTGGACAACTCTACATTTGCTTCTCACATGATAAAACTATATAAGTCAAAATTGCATATGAAATTATAAAAGTAGCAGCAGGTGTTTAAATATTTGTTAAATTTAAAATACTAAATATATCATAATGATACTTTCTAGATTTTAAGTGGACATATAAGTCAACAACATAGTAAAATTTGAAGTTATTTCAATATCATTAGGCTGGTGTTTGATAGGATCAAAGATTAATGAACTATTCTGTCAAAAGATGTTATTGCAGAGGCATCAGAGTTTGAAAAATCATTAAAAATAAATTACTAGTTCAATCAAAATAAAATTTTCTAGATTCGAAGTATGCAAATAGAAGTATAGTTTATTCGAATTTCAGTTTATTCTAACTCTGTTAGACTATACATTTGCAATATCAAACATGGAACATATGTAATCTCTACTAAAATTGGACAACAACCAACCGTATTGAGAAATCCATTCAAAATCAAATATAAACCCAATTCATTCCAAAATTTCCAGAACTAAAATGTTCTCATTTAAACTTAGTTTAATCAAACTTTCAAATCAATTGAAAGTCACTTAGTCAAGTTCGGAAACAACCAAGTGTTGAAAAAATGGCATATCAACATGCTATGTTAAAAGCACTTTTTGAGTGGGTTCCACTTAGCGAAAGTTGGAAATCTTGTGAAGTTCGGGTTCTACTCCGTGAATACTTCGAAAGTGTATATTTGTTTACTCAAAATGGTGCCTGGGTGAATGAGAAATTATCTCTCAAAGTGCACTATAGAAGTTGGAAATTTGAAAGGAAATGAGGCTTATCCCATATGGGAAAAAGAAGCCAAGGGATTAATGTTTATATATAAAGGAAACCATGCATGAACAAGAATTTTAAGGATAGAGGCTCTCTCTACACGCGCGTGCGCAGGGTGGGTGCGAATCCATGACCGATTTGGTTGAACTCGTGAGCGTACGCGAATGTCAACCCAAAATCATCAAGCTTGCATGGCACATTTTTAATTTCCTTTTTAATTTTTTGTAACGGTTTTCATGTTTTTGAATTCAAAGGATTTGTAACAACTTCGCAATCATTTTTCAGCTGTTATACAATTCAATTTTAAAATCAATTGACTGAGTTGAATTTAAACAATTTAATTGGCTGTTATAACAATTAAATGACATGCATTGAATTCGGAAATTCAATACTATGCTGTTGTTACATCCTCACATGTGTATAAAAAGGCAGCTTCTTCTTCTGTTTTCACACACAAGAACAACCAGCACACAAGAGCACTCCAAAATTTATTTCCTTCTTTCGTCGTTCTACTCTTGATCGAGTTGTACACTGTTTGGTTCGCCAAAATTGTCAGTCTGTGCTTGATGGATAATTCGTACCCGTTGTATCCTGGGAAACAGATACGAGCAAACCTAAAGCACTACAATAGGTGGTAAATCTGTTTTAAGGAAACTATCTTGTGTAGGCCTCTGATTTATTTTTCTGTTTCAGTTTTCTTTTCCGCACTATTTTTCAGTTGTTCATTCATGATTTCCAGTTGTTGTTTGAATTAGCTAATGTATTAAATTGTTATCTCACTGTGTTTATTTTTCTTACACCAAGTTCACAACAGCAGTCTATCAATCTTCAAATTTTCAACATAACTTCGTAAACTATTAATCAATTTGTCACCTCAAAATCAAGTGTCCAGCAATTCGAATATCATCAATCTCCATGTTTAAAGTAAAATTAGACATAAAAGCAAACAATAACCTTGCTTTTCACAATAACTAGCAAACTAATGAGCGTTGAATGATTGATATGGCGGTTTCACAATACGTTTTGGGTTGTTAGCTAGAAAGAGGAGAGAGAAAGAGAGAGTGCTTTTCACAATAACTAGCAAACTAATGAGCTTTGAATGATTGATATGGCGGTTTCACAATACGTTTTGGGTTGTTAGCTAGAAAGAGGAGAGAGAAAGAGAGAGAGAGAGAGAGAGAGAGAGAGAGAGAGAGAGATGGGCTTATAGGTCGTCAGGAAGAACTAAGATTTTTACTTCAGAAAATTTTAGGTTTTGGGTTTTCATACACACCATTAAACGAAATATATAATATATACTAAACCCATGATTGTCGATTGCCATTATTCTTTTAATTAACAAAATGCAGTCAACCTAAATCCATAATCGTCGATTGTAATAATTATTTCACTTAATAAATTGAATTCCACCTATAATACAGCTGCGTTTTATTTATTTTATTAAACATTAAATCATATTATAAGCAACAAAAACACTAGATGGCTAGATTTCCAAATAGGTGCAAGCTCTCATTCGCACTCAATAAACATCAACCAATTAATAGATAAATACTTAAACAATGAGAATACATAATGAGATAAAGAGTTACCACAACACTGATTCGGACTTTCAAACCTTAGCTTTCCCCAAATTCTTCACAGCACTTTCTGGGTTCTTTTCAAGGATATTTTAGCTTAAGGACGGCAGCTTTCAAGGTGTAAACGAAGGCGACTTTCAAGGTAGATCATTATTAGAGAGAGAAAGAGAGCGAGAGAGAGGGAATGAGAGAGAAGGAAGAAAGCTTCGGTGGTCGTGAGATAATTTTTAACTTAACAAAATTTTTTAGGTTTTAGGTTTCACACAGACCATACATGAAAAACGACATAGTATCAATTAGGTAATTTATTTAAGTTTTAATATTTATTTATTTATTTATTAATTTATAAGTTCAAAAATGCAATTTGTGGCCGAGTCGTATAGTAATTAAAATCAAAAGGTTATGGCTTAGGGGTCTTTGGTTCGATTATTAGTAGATACAAAATTAAAATTTCATTTTTTTAACTACTAATACTTTAGTGTCACGAATATGTGATATTTAATTTATTGACACCACAGTATTAGCAATTTGTGATACTTACCTATTAAACGTGGAAAATGCCCCAAATACATGTAATTACTGATACTTTATAATAAAGTGTCATAAGGCAAGTGTCACAAAAAACCATTTTTCTAGTAGTGTTTTGTGTAATTATAGCTATTGTTATATGGACATACATATTGTTCTTGTAGATAACATGCTTTTTGTTGCATTAATGATACCAAAGTAGTATAGCTTGAAGAAGTTACAAGAGGATATCAAAGATATATGCTTTAATCAACCAATTAATCATGCCATTGAAGTGACATTTGATGTCATGTCCCTTGGAGAGCATATATTATTAATATGAAGAGTGACTGTCATTTGTAAGATGAATTCAACAAGCTAAGAGATAAGAAGTATATTTGGGCCATGTTCATCATCAAGACTGAGTTAGATGACTTGATAAAAGACAAAGACAACTCATCTTTACCTAGAGATAGAAATGACATAGGTGAAAGTCTACCTAAATAGTTTGTCATTCCACTAAAGCCCAAAGTAGAAATGGATTGGTGTGACTTTATAGAGTAGAATGACTTTACTCTCCCTAATTTAAAGAGGAGAATAAGTTTACTCTCTCTAATTTAAATGATGAAATTCAAACTAATTAGTTGTCAGCATCAACTGTTGTTATAGAAGATTTATTTGAAAGGCTGCCAGCAATTAATGATGAAGATGCCTATGTGGATGAACTTGCAGAAAAAGAAAACAAAAAGGATTTGCATTATGCTGACAGTGAAAAAGATTTTAATCAATTTGATGTTGATGGGGTTGATAATGGTTTGGATGACTACCAGTTTGGCGATGATAATAGTAAGGATTTAAATGACACTGATGATAAGGATGCTCAAGATGCTTGTTATGGATATTAGACAAACTTTGGTGTTTTAAGTTTGCAGTTAATGGTGAAAAGCTTCTGCTTAAACCTATTCAATTGTTGAAGGATGTAGATGAAATCAAGAAGGTTGTCAAGGTGTACGCAATAAAAAAAAAGTCTTCAAGTTAGATAGAGTGAAGAATGAAAAATCAAGATTGACACTTAATTGTGCTGCTACAGGTTGTACTTAGAGGATACATGTTGGTACAAACTATAATAAGAGGCATTTTCAAATCAAGACATATTGTTCGGTGATTCTTTTGCAAGAAACAATGAGAATTATGAAGCAATATCAACCTGGATAACTACCACTTTTCTTCATCTCTTCAGAGTTGATACTCATCTACCAATTGATGTAATTACATTAGAACTATTCAAAAGATACCAAATGACTTGCTACAATAAGTGGTTGTATAGGGTAAAACAAAAAACAAACAAGGCCTTAGAACTGTTAGAGAAAATCGTAAAGAATACTATAGCAAATTGTTCAAGTATGTGCATGCCATACTTGCTTCTAATTTTGGTTTCACCATATCAGTAGATAAGGATTGGTTAAGGGCTGGGGTAAATCTTCATTTCATGAGATTCTTCATGTTCTTTGATGCTAGTAGAAAGGAATTTTTTAAGGGATGTAGGCAATTCATAGGTGTTAATGGTTATTTTCTAAAAGGTCTTTATAAGGGAATGTTATCGTCTGCAACTAATTATGCCATTTATCCATTGGCAGTATGCTTAGTAGACAATGGAAACGCAGTCTTAAGTAACTACATGGAGACATTGTATGAGTAGATATGCAACAATGATGGGGAGGATTTGTATTTTATGAGTGACAGATAGAATTAGGTATTGAATGCATTAAAGAGGGTGTTCCTTCAAGCTCTAAGGAGATACTGTTACTACACATTTATAGAAACTTTAAGCAGAAATTTCCTAGTCTTTTATTGAGGAAACCATTCTAGCAAGTATGTAGGAGTGCATATATTATGGCTGCTTTCCAAGAATACAATCTGTTGTAGTAATGGAATGAGATATAATGTGAATGACTATGTCCACCTTTTGTAGAGGAAAACAACATTCAAAAGTCACTAACTTTATCTCGTGGTTGATGAGAGTAAATGACCTCAACTTGTGTATGACAATCTTCAATCACTATTTATCATTAGACCCATTAGTAGGCCTTTGACAAAAAAAAAATTGGCAAATTAAAGTCCTTCGAAAGGAGTTTTAATATGAAATGCTCAAAGAGTGATCAATAGGGCTACAATAAGAGGGATTATAAAGCACTTATAGAGTGTTTGAAAGTCAAAAAATGGAATTCAAAAAAAATTCTTCAAAGGTTAATGATTATGGTATTGTAATTTATTTTCACCAATGACAAGTTTCAAAGTAGCATATCAAAAATAAAATATATATGAGTGTGTGTGTAGTATATGTCTGGGGAAAATGTGAATGCTTGGTTCAAAATACGATGGTGGTGGTATTACTTTAAGGATTGCATCTGCTGAAAACGTGGTGTCAACTCAGTCTAGTGTCGTTGGACATGGTATTTTCTTAATTATCTCAACTATGTTTTATTTATATTATCAAATAAAGTATACAAAAAAATAATATAAGGTTCAAATTAGGTATATTTACTAATGAAGGACAAGTAACTTAAGAGCAATGGACTTCAAGTTAATGCATACAATAACATGTTAGTAGCAATATTACAAAGACAAAATGACCCAAACTAATCTCATACAATCATTCTTTTAAGGGATCTAATGATACAACAACTTTTTAATTGTAAACATTGCAATGAAGATGTTATATCACCTTTTGGTACTCAGCCTTGGACATAAGAGTGAGTTTTTGTATATTTTGTATAAATGTGATACTAACAAACTCACATTATGATGGCAAAGTTATGTATGAATATGTATGAATTATAACTTGTCTATCATGGAAAACTGCTAGTATACTTGTTTTTTTTAAAATATGGGCTACTACTGGTTGTATAAACTGGTGAAATTCAGCCAATTGTGATTGTCACCAACTATAAACTATTGAAATGCATATAATGAACTATTATCTTTCAAATTATGGTGCCATTGTGCTATATCTTATTGAGAATAATTTTGTTAAAGTACTTCTACATAACTAATTTGGTCATTACTGCTGGTTCGTTGTTGAGTTATGAACTGAAGTTACATGAGATTGCTGGTTTGATTTTTAATTTAACTATTGTTACTTTATATTGCTAGTTTGGTATTCAATTTCAATCTTGGTTCTTTATCTTGCACACTAAATTAAACTGTTGTCACTTGTGCTTACTGGTTTCGTGTTCAGTTTCACGGCTGGCTCTATATCTTGCCAATGTGGTTGATTTAAATTGTTGTTACCTTTGTTGGCTTGGTGTTTAGATGTTGGTAGTATGGTTTTGTATATTACTGTCACTTGTGCTTGCTTGTTTGGTCTTTATTTACACACTAGTTCTTCATCTTCTTATCACTTACATGCGTGCTACTTTGGTCTTCATCTGTACACTAATTCTTAGGTTTACTGTCATTTGCAAGCATGTTGATTTGGTCTTTAGTTGCACGCTGGTTCTTAGATTTGTTATCACTTGCAAGCATACTGATTTTGTCTTCCTTTGTAGACTTGTTCTTATTTGTTGTCACTTGCATCTTTGAATGGGCATTGGTCTTCTTTTGCATACTGGATTTCAGATTTTACTATCACTTGCATCTTTGAATGGACACTACTCTTTATTTGCACACTGGATCTTATATTTACTATAATTTGCATGCTTATTGAATTGGTCTTCATTTGCTAGGGTTGGCAAAACCTACATCTGGACCCGGATCCGCATTTACATTTCTACATCTGGGTCCACTTTTGAATACACAAAAAAATATGCAGATCCAGGTGCAGGTTATATCCTCAACGGATATTTAAGATATCCATATCCATAAAAGTTTAAAATAAAATTTAACTGGATACAGACATTCGGTTTTTCGGATGCACTTGTATCCAGATCCAAATCCGAATTCAGGCGAATCTCAACATTTTACATTCGAATCCGTATTTTTTAATATACACATCCGGATCTTCCTGATCCTTGCAGATGCAGGCTGGATCCTGATTTTATTGCCATCTCTATAATTTGCACACTGGTTCTTAGATTTGTTGTCAATTCCAAGCATGCTCCTTTAGTCTTCATTTGCACATTGATTCATAGATTCGTTGTCACTTGTTTGGTCTTCATTTGCACATTTACACTCTAGTACTTTATCTTGCAGTCATTTTCAATCATTCTTGTTTATTATTAATGTCTACTACTTGATTCTTTAATAGGTTGGTTTATTGTTCATATAGCACATTCTTTTGAACTGCTATTACTTATGCTTGCTCTTGGTTGTTTCTGCAAGAAGGGTTAGATTCCAGATAGTAATTAAGCATAAATTTCCTTATTCCATTACTAATTTAGGGTATAAGCATCTAGATTCTTTAGCCTTAGTTAAATATGTTTTTTTTTGAAAGATTTATATGTGCATTTTAACCATTATAACATTCACTGCCAAAAATACTACATTGTAGTACATTAATGTCCCCATTGCACCTTCAAAATGTTCAGATGTCTATAGCTTCTTCATAATGCTATTTGCTTCTTTCAATTTATTATCTATTATATTTATGACATGAGAATCCACCTTGATAGCCATATTTCCTTTAAAAACAACCCTGTTATTAAAGTCATCACTTTCAAGAACTCACCACTTGAAGTACCCATATTTTGATTTGTCCATGCATGTATAATAAAGCTTGTAAAGGCTCAAAATCACCTCAGTTCTCATATGACATCTGTATATGCGATTTGAGAACCGAACCAGCTTGCGTTTAACCTAATTTCTCCAAGCTAGCTCATATTCTTGTTGCATGTTTGACTTGTATGATGTGTTTTAGCTTTAGGACTCCATTTATTTGTTTATGTGTTTTAGTATTTGGGTTGTTAGTGTATGGCATTGATGGAATTTGGAAGGATCGACAAGAGCATTGGAACAAAAACTTGATCAGTTGTTGAAATGGTCGTGCTATCTTTTGCTTGAAAAGAGATGTGAAATGGTGATAGGATCAATACTAGGTGATGGTAGCACAAATAAGGAAAGTTGCTGCCAATATACCATTGAGAGCAATGGCAATATTAGTAGCTTTGATAGCAATAGTAATATTAGCAATGGTAATATTAGAAGCTTTGATTATATATTTTTTCATCAACAAATTTTTTTGATATTATCAGTCAATGTATATTTGTAATTTGACAGGGTTATTTAAGGCTTTTCATTGCACGTGTAAGTTGCTTCCCACCAAATTTTGGGTACGAAACTGTACTTCCCCTTGGCGTTTTGGCATAAAATGTACTTTGGTGATTTTTTTCTATCCACTTACGGTCAATATGTATTTATTCTAACAACAGAGAAGATAAATGAGAATATAAGGAAACTTGCCATCTCAATATAAATACCTCAGACTTCAGGGGAGGTATTTAAAAATCACCTAAAGATAAAAATATAAATATTGTTTATGCTATAATAACATTATAGCATATAAAATGATAGCACTGTTCATGCTATAGTTAGGGATGGCAATGAGAAGGGGAGGGGAGGGGACCGATCTCTCCGTACCCATCCCTGATATTTTGCGTATGTCCCCATCCCGTCCCCATTCCCGTCAGAATTACTTGAGAGAATCTTCATTCCCTCCCCGAATAATAACAGGGGATCCCCGATCCCCGAATAATTAATACATTTTTTTTGTTTTCAATTTTGAGTTAATCATATTAAAATAAAAAATTTAAATAAAAGTAAAGTTTGAAATATATCTTATATTAATATCTATTACAAAAGTCTCATACATTAAATTAGTAAGTAACGCAACATGCAAGGGATACAAACTTCTTTTACAAACTATCATGAACAAATTAATAGTCTAATACAAAATTGTTACAAATAAAATCAAATTTAGATTCAAAATTAACTTTTTCAATGGTGGCGTGGGCACTTTATAAATGTGGATTATTCCCTTTACAACACAATAGTTAAATCGGAGCAAATCAAGAGCAAATATTAGATTAGATTAGATATTAAAATTGTGATTCGCTGTGGGCAATTATAAAATCTAAAAATAAATAAAAAATAGATTTAAGTTTAAAATATTTAAATAATATTAAAATTAAAAAAATGTTGGGCTAATAGAATCTACTCGGTCTTTTTAATGTCCTAAATAAAAATTTAGGACTTTAATTAGTTAATTAGGCCTAAAAGTTTAATAATATAAATATTTTGATATTTTTTATTTTTACCAATATTTATAATTTTATAATTTAAATTTTATTATTTATTTACTAGTAATTTTAAAAAATTAAAAATTAAAATGGGGAAATGGGTAGGGGATGGGGATTCCACCTCATCCCCGTCCCCTCCCCGAATAAGAAATTAGGTAAAAAAAATTTTCCGTCCCTTCCCCGAATAAGAAATTGGGTATGAAATTATCCTCATACCCTCCCCGAATGGGGAAAATCCCCGAGGGTACCCGTCCCCGTGGAGATTTTTGCCATCCCTAGCTATAGTGTTATCGATTCTGTATTTTTATTGTCTTGCTGCTGTTCAACTAGTATTTTTCTTTTACTTTAGGAGCAATTTGATAATCCATTAATTTGCATTTTTCACTTTTTAAATTTTGAAATCATCATTTTACATATTTACTGAATCACGCGCAAATTAGTCTTGTACTATCGATTCTTTCTATCACATTTTAATTTTCTTAACCAAAAAAGTTGATTAATAGAAAAACAAAATGTTAGGTTGTGTAGTGGAGATGTTGTCATAATATTTTAGTGAATGTATGAAGTTTCAACAAAAAATTGTTGAGAGATAATTTCCCAACTAATAATTGTCTTATTCTAAAATTGTTTTAAAATGGTGAAAGCAATAAATTTTTCACTGTTGTTTTTTTGTTATGAAAATTGTCTTATAAAGAATGTTACCAACCCTTGTTGATTTCTATTATTAAAAAATAAAAAAACTGAGAATGAAAATACATGCAAACAAGTGCACCAGAACCATACACGTTGGATTACATAATTATTCCTTGCTTTTAAGTAGGGGTGGGCAAACGGTTTTGTTCTAATGGTAAAAACTGAATGGTTTGAAAACTTATGAACCGATTGGTTTGTATTCAGTTCGGTCCAAAACCAAACCGAACCGACAAACCGATCGGTTCGTTTGAATTGATTAAAAAATATGTATAAAATTTAAAATATAAAAACCTAAAATCAAAAATCAATTTTCAATCCTAATTGCTAATTCGTAACAAAGAACAACCTCAATCGATAAATCCCTAAATCGACATCCATCTCTCACGGTCATCGGCGGCACGACAATCTTTTCCTATCGCAGCCTCTCAAGGTGACGTTGTCACGGACGCAACCTCAAGCACGATCATCTCGCGGTCTCACTCGTCTGTCGTTAGCCGACTCAACTCATCATCTTCAGCCTTCACCATTCGTCTCACCGTCGTCAGTCGTCACTCATGCCTCATTCACGCTACTTGTCTCACTCTCATCACTCCAAATCGCTTGCAATCAACCTGTCATCTTCCTTGTTGCAGTTTTTTTTTTAATTTATGTTGTGTGTTTGTTTTACTTTTGTTTGAATCTTGTGAGGGGTTGCTTTTGTCCTGGTTGTTTGAAACTTGTGGGCTGCGGCTACTGGAAATGTGAAATCGACTGCTGTATATTGCTTTGGTGGTGATGGTGTTTGAATTTCGTGGGCTGTATTGCTTTTGTGCTGGTGTATATTGCTTTTGTGCCGCTGGTGCTTGAATTTCATTGGCTGTATTGCTTTTGTACTGATGTATATTGCTTGAATCTTGTGGGTTATGGTTACGATAAATGTGAAATTGGTGTGTATAGTGAGAACCCCTTCTACAGTTCTGCGAATGAAAATTCAGAAGATGTATGATCCGAACCAAACAAAACCGAACAAAATCGAACTGAACCGAACCGAACCGAACCGAACCGAACCGAAATATTTTTATTCTGTTTGAATTCTTAAGAACCGATCGATTTCAGCTCGATTTGGTTCTGACTCCGAACCAAACCGAATCAAAAAACGCCCACCCCTAGTTTTAAGGTATGTGCTTTTGCAATTCAGGGAAATGTCTCAAAAGAAAAAAAAAATTGATGCACGTTGGAATTGATAACGCTGTGTCCGTGATCGGAAAGATAAAAGCAGGATAAATTTTTTTAGCTGACATGTCAATAATGAATGTCGATTTTAGAATTTAATTGAACCCTGAAAATGAAAAAAAAAAACCGACGGCTTTTTAACATTAAGATCCCGTGATTGTTCTTCAACTATAATTGTTGAGGATATAGTTTGAATTTATTAATATTCTGATTCCTTATAAGATACAAAGACAACATAAATATCAACTTCTAGACTCTTGTTTACGATTTTAATAATTCTTTCGTTACAGTAAATACCACTTTGTAGCTAAATCTAACATTATTTTAATTCAAATTTCTCGTAATATTCATACACTAAAAATTTCTCATAAGTAAAAAAGAAGATAACACTAGATCTAATGAGTAATAAGATATTGGAGTAATTTTTTTAGAGGTTGTTTATTTTTCTAACTCAATAATTTGTTGACTTATTTTCAATAAGTTAATTCATTACATCGGTCTATTTTTCAAATTTATTGAAAATTTTTATTTGCTAAGCCATTAAGTGAATTTCTTTTAACTTTTTGTTTAATCTAAAAAAATATGAAAGATATCATTAACCGATATTCTCTAAAATCTCTTTATCTGATTAATTAATTTTCATTCTTAATTAAAAAATTAACTAATTAACATTTTATTCATCTCTATAAATTGTGATAATAAAGTGGTAGACTATTATTATTTTTATTCTTTTATTTTCTTCAAATTACATTATTTATCTTTATAATTTTTTTTAATACCTTTCGTAGAAAAACATCATAAATAACAATAAAATTGATTAACATGATTAATTTGGAATATTAAAAAGTTGTGCTTAATTGAACATGATTTATGTTATGATACAATATTATATTATTTATTTTTTTGTGATGCTTATTATTTGTTTTAACATTTTTAACTTCTGAGGGCATAAATGTGAAAATACCGGATTTATTATTTGTCACATAATTATTCATATTAATTATCTCAAATTATTATATTTTAAAATTTATTTTAATTGCTTTATGTGAAATATAAAATTATTTTTAAATATCTACAATTATTTTCAAATAAAATTAATATGATTGTTTTATCCTAAAAAGAATGCATAAACAAAACAGTAATTATAGTAGATAAATTATGTCCTGATCAGTTACTATATTACTATTTATGATGTTGATTACTATTTGTTAGTCAGGTTCTCAGAATATTTTAATTGCAAATGGACATTTGTCAAAGAAAAGTAAAAATTTATGGTCCAACGCATTAATGAAAGCTGGGACTGAAAACCAGAAGAGGAACAATATTTCCATTCTCCACTTTTGCTAACAAAAGTTGAAGAATGAAAAATGAAAAGAATTCATTACGCAAGATTCCAATCATAGTTGGAAATTGAACTTATCAAGCAGAATTTCCATTTTTTTTATTGGGATTAAATAGATTTTATAATTAGTAAAATGTATTTCATATATCAATAATATTAAAACTATTTCATATAATATTAAAAATAATTTAAATTTTTATATAATTATTTAATATTATGCTTCTATTTATTATAAATTTTAATTTAATACAATATAAGGTTATAAAATATTAAAATATTTTTAAATATTAAAATTAGTTTAAAATATATATATTATTAAATTTATTTTAATATTATATTTCAATTTATTAGAAAGCATTAGGGTTTTTTTTAAAGCTAATAGAGGTAGAGGATATTATAGAAAAAAAGAAGTTTTGATGTTTCTTATTAAAAACTTAGAGTTTCATGACCATTTCCCCATATTATGGGTAGAGCTGGCAAAACGGGTCATCTGGTCGTGTTCCTGTCGTGTCAGCTTCGTGTCGGGTTAAATTTAGGTCGACCCAAACCCGACCCATTTAATAATCGTGTCAAAATATTGAGACCCAAACCCGACACGGAAAAATAATCAGGTTACCCAATAACCCGCTTAATATCTATATATTAAACAAAAGTTACATCAAATATTTACACTTTGTCATACATATGTATGCACATACATACATACATCTATACATACATACATAATTTATCAATATTATAAAATATGCATATCTACTAAAATATTACACACACTATTGAGGTTTTAATTATATATATGTAAATAATATTATATATCAATATTATAAAATATACATGTCTACCAATATTTTATACATTTACACTATTAAAGCTCTAAATGTATTTAAAATTTTATAAATAAAATATTGTGTCTATATTCATCATTTTAAAGAATAAAAAAAATCATCCTACTATTTGAGTTTTGATGACAAGAATCTGTAAATTATTTTAAAATAAAAAATATAATCGGGTAAATGGGTCAAGAATTTTAACCCGAACCCGACACGGAAAAAAATTGTGTTGAACCGGACCCGACCCATTTAATAATCGTGTTAAATTCGACGAGCCATACCCATTTATTGGTGTCGTATTCGTGTCAGGTAATCGAATCGTGTCAAATTTTGCCAGCTCTAATTGTGGGGGTAGATATCCTTTTATCTTCTTTATTTTTGTTAATTAAAAAATGGTTAGCCAAAAATGATACCGAATGCACTTACCAACATATAAATGAATCTATGATTAAATAAAAGCTCTCCAAATTTTAGGGGAATCAAATCAAAATTTTCCACAAGATTTAATGACATGTAGTATTTAGGAGTTTTTTTTTTTCTGGTGTGTTGAATAGCGTTACAAATGTATATAGTAAATATGGTTATGTAATTTAAAAGTATGGGTGTTCAAAATCCAATCAGATCCGCTCAATTCGTTTGATTCGCATTAGATTGAATTGAAAATTTAAAAATCTGCAGTCAGTGGATTGGATATGGATTTACTTCTGTAAATTCGTAAAAATCTATGAATCCAAAAAAAAAAATTATTTAATTTAAAAAATAAAACTTGTAAATGTGGTGTTACTACTTACTAATTAATAAATAAGTTAAAATGTGGTTATATTAACACTATACATATCTTATCCACTAAAAATATATAATAAGCATAATTAAATAATTGAATAATTAAATAAACAAATATAGCTTTCTAAACAATTATTTTAGTTAATTTTCACGTATTGATTTAAAAAATGAGATTTTTTCTTTTAATTGTGTTATATTTTGAGACTTTGAATGAATTATTCTAATTTTATTTAAACACTTAATTTATTTACCTCTTATTCAATTTTGAATTTGATTGGTAGTAAAATTATTTTTATGTTAGATTTTTTTATTTAATTAGTTCGTAGAATGGGTATAATTAAAAAAAATTTAATCCGCAAATCAATTAGCAAAATGGTGGATTAGATGTGGATTGGGTCAAATTCGCATCTGATCCGTAGACGTATGGATTAGATTTGGATTGAATTTGTTAATACATGGATTGAATTAGATTGAAAATTTACAATCTGTAGAATCATGGATTGAATATGGATTGATGTCTAATCCGTAAAATCCAATCCGCGAACACCCCTATTTAAAAGGTCTAAGTAGGAATTTTTTGCAGCATTTTACAAAATATAGAAGTAAAAACTAACTTTTAAAATTTAATAGATGAATCTATAAGTAATTAATAGCGTGTTCAATGCCTAAAAAGTTTGATCAAATAATTTTTAAACAATTCTTTTAGCTGAAATCCAAATTAATCAAATCTTGCTCGAGATATAGGATTGACAATTTAAGTTAGACTTTATCCACTTTATCTTTTTTAAAAAACAAGAAATAAAAATTAAAATATTCAAAATATATTTAAAATGTAAATAGCTTCATCCTTAATAAATAATAATTTTAAATAACGAAACAAGCCAAAGTGGGTGGAGGTAGAATTGGATATCTATTTAATCGCATCAGAAGTGGAAAAAAAAAAGAAAAAAAAAAGTGAAAGAAGTTGTGAGCCACGTCGGAGTAGGGAACGTGTGCGTCTTTTTGACGTAATGAGATCGTCTTTACGAGGTGGCAAAATATGGAGTTGCATGTGATGCGCCAACTTTATGCGTAAGTGCTGTATGGTCGGCCAATCTTCACGTTCCTTTTGACATGTTATGTTTATTTCATGTCAATTAATTTCTTCTGTCTTTAACTTAGAATGCATCATGTTAATTCAAAACAACAACGTACACCACCCTTTCTTGATCATGATTCTCTCGTAATATGATTATATATGGAGTAAATAATTTAAGTATTAATTAATAATTAATAAATAAAAAATAAAAAAATTAAATCTTATTCATATACAGTTACTAAAAAATACATGATGGTAATTCTTTAAAAACTTAGTAAAACTCAAATTATGAAAGGATTCTATTCCTCATTTCATATCAATTTATTTTCTCTCTCCCTTAGAATCCAACGAACTGCTTTAAATCTCTTACTTTTATTGAAGCTTAATAATAACATGCACGGATGCACCTTCTCATCTATTTAGTTTAAGTAAACTCTTTGTAAATTAAATTGATAATTAAGAAAAAGTTCTATGACATAATGACTAAAATTACGGCATCTGCCGTGATAAATATAAATTTTATAAATTATGTATAAGACAATTAATGGAAGATAAAATAAGTAAATTAATAAAAGAGTGGTAAAATTTTGTTTTAAAATTAAAAATAAAACAAACACTCGTAAAAATAACATAAATTTGTAAATCAACATTAAGTGTAATGTTGTAATGTAGTAATTATTGAAACAATTAAAAATATACCTTAACATAGCTTCTATAGAATTGCATTATAAAAATAGTTTTTGCATTTTAGTTAAACAAGGAAAAAAACCATTCCTCTCTTAAAAACAGTTGAATAAATTTCATTGAATTAGTTTAATTATAAGGAAAATTTTATGATGCCATAATTAAAAATACGGCATCAATGCCGTAATTATTATGAACCGTTAGATTAAATCAACTGTTTACAATAATTATAAAATAATAAAAAATTTTAATTAAATTACATCTAACCGGTTATAAGCCGGTTAAGTACTTTTTAAAAATAAAAATTTACCGGTATAACTTTAAAGGAAAAAAAGAAGATTTACGTTTTAAAGAAATAAAAAAATATAAAGGGAAAACTCGTTCATATTGAAATCCCTAATTAACGAATTCTAAAAGAAACCCACTACCACGTTAACTTCCGTTCAGGTGCACCGGCGATACGTCTGCAGATTGCAGCCATTGAGTTGATTTTTTGTCTTGTTCGAATTGCTGAGTCTTTGCCGCCTCTGCCTCTATCTTGGTTTGGTCGTCGTCCCTGTGCAAGGTAAGTTTAATCCTCTGTCTCGCTCGAATTGCTAAGCAATTTCTTTTTCTTTCATGGTCATAATTTGTTCACAGAATTGAATCTAACAATTAAGAAGTCGCTGCAAAGTGCTTGGGTTTACATAGTTTTCTTTCATGGTCATAATTTTTGCATTTGTTTACGGAATTAAGTTCCTGTGCAAAGTGTTTGGGTTTGCTGGCTAACGCGATTTTGTTTTCCTCCTATACTCTTTTCCTGCCAATCATTGCTTTGGAAGTTGCTTGAAGCGAAAACAAAGGTGAAAAAGAAGCAAAAAAGAAATATGGATAAATTAAATTAAGAAATATAGAGCATGCACTAGACTTTGATATTATTTTTTCCTGTTATTACAAGTAATATGGATAAATTAGATTAATTGATTTATTTTGCTGGTAATATGGTTGCTTGAATACAGTAATATGTCCTGTTCTGAAAACACATATTGTCGAATTATGTAATGTTCATTTGGTTCGTATCTTATAAGAATCTTAGCTGGACACTTATGAAATTGATGAAAGAAAGTAGATGTAGCTGCTTGAGTTCACTACGGGCTAAGCATGGGGAAGGAAAGAGGGAAGAAGTTTCCCAATTGTAGTTTTAGTGCAATGGTCCCTCTCTTAAATATATATGTGTATATATAAATGGCAATTGAAACTGAAATTGTTGGTGCTTTTTTTTTGTGGTTTCTGTTTGTTTTATATTTCACTCGAGGAGAAGATTTGTTGCGGCGGGTTGTAATTTGCTTTCACAGTTTGTGATGATCAAGTAGTTAGAGATATTTCATTTATTGTTGATCAATTATTATCGTTACTTAGGACACCAAATTAATTCATACTCTCCTATCAGAATATCATTCAATCAGAGGGTCATAAGAAAGATTCAATTCATATTGGAGTGCCGGTCTAATTTCACAAAACATTATTTTTTTTATATGTATCTTATTTAGCTTCGATCTAACTATTATTCCACTGTAATATATAGGTCAATTAGTAAATCTATCTTGTTATTCATTAGAATGTTATTTTTATTTTAGCCTAAATATATATGTTTAGGATGATTTTTGAATATGGGTGAATGATAAGAGCTAAAGGAACTCCCTGCACATATTTTATTGCCTTGTGTGTGAGCTCTGTATAACTTGCATCAAGATGCCCTCCCATAAAAGCACACTGACGGAAAAGCTTATGAGCATAAGCATATACTAATTCCTTCATTCGATATATTTGACTTGAGCTCCGAGTGTGGGTGAATGATATACAGTGCTATATGAGTTATCCTAACTATTGTGACCTTGATTTTGTATTATTGTGTGCATTGATTTTGGTTTATAAAAAAATGTGTAGTGGATCATGGATGGATGTATGGATGGGGATAATAAATAAATGAAAATATACATCAGACACAAGTAGATAAATTAAGGGTAAGGGATCAAAATTTTGAAACTGGAAGTGGGTTTTTGCTCAAATATAATTGACGTAATAGAGAATTATGTGAAGTTGCAGAAAAATTTTGGGTATGATATGCTTTTGTTTATGGCCAAATTTTCTACTGTATTTAGGATGATTTGCTATTGTTTTTGGTTAAATTTTTCTTGTGTTTTGGGCTTCATTTGCTACTGCTTTTAGGTTAAATTTTTTGCTATTTCTGGGTAAATTAGCTGCTGTTTTTCAGTTAATTTTTTTGCTGTTTTGAGATAAATTTATTGATGTATTTGGGTTATAGTTTTTGCTATTTCCAGGTAATTTTTTCTGGTGTTTTGGGCTTTATTTGCTGCTGGTTTTGGGCTAAATATTTTGCTGTTTTTGGGTAAATATACTGCTATTTTTTAGTTAAATTTTTTGCTATTTTTGGATAAATTTTTTGTTGTATTTGGGATGATTTGCTGCTGTTTTTGGTTAAATTTTTTTGGTATTTTGGGCTTCATTTGCTATTATTTTTAGCTTAAATTTTCTGATGTTTCTGGGTAAATTGGCTACTGTATTTCAGTTTATTTTTCTGTTGTTTTTAGATAAATTTACTAATGTTTTTGGGTTATATTTTTTTGTTGTTTCTAGGTAAGTATTTTTGGTGTTTTGGGCTTCATTTGGTGCTGTTTTTAGGTTAAATATTTTGTTGTTTCTAGGTAAATATACTGCTGTATTTGAGATGATTGGCTACCATTTTTGGTTAATTTTTCTGGTGTTTTGGGCTTCATTTGCTGATGTTATTATGTTAAAGTTTTTGTTGTTTTTGGATAAATTGGCTGCTATTTTTTAGTTAAATTATCTGCTATTTTTGGATAAATGTACTGCTTATTTTGGGTTAAATTTTCTGTTGTGTTCAGGTAAATTTTTCTGATGTTTAGGCTTCATTTGCTGCTATTTTTAGGTTAAATTTTTTATTGCTTCTGGGTAAATTTGCTGCTGGTTTACAGTTTAATTTTTTCCTATTTCTGGATAAATTTATTGCTATTTTTGTGTTAAATTGTCTGCTGTTTCTGGGTAAATTTGTTGCTGTTTGGATAAATTTATGACTGTTTTTGGGCTAAATTTTTTGCTGTTTTCATGTAAATTTCTGGTGTTTTGGGCTTCATTTACAGCTATATTTGGGTTAACTTTCTACTATTTTTTGGGTAAAATTTGATACTATTTTTCAGTTAAATTTTTTACTGTTTTTGAATAAATTTATTACTATTTTTGGGTTAAATTTTCTGTTGTTTTACAGGATCCAACACTTGTGATATTTGACACTTCTTTTTGTGTCGAAATCTTCATGTACAGGTTTTTGTAAACTCGAAAATGGCTAAAATGATACAAATATATCCACTTCAAGGTCTGAAACATGATACTGCAATGGTGTTTCAACAGAAGATCAGGTACCTATCTCTGGAAATGCTTCAATGAATATCTTCATTTCCCCCCCACCAAGGCCAGATAAGAAGCATATCCGTGGCAGTGACTCTACAACCTGAGGAACGAAATACACTTTGTAATCTCAATAAAGAAAGAAAATTGAATACAAGATAAATCTTAACAAGAGTCATCATATCATATGAAAGGATTCTTAGTCTATACGCTGAGGTTGAACTTTCCTGCTAAAGTCTTCTCAGGTCATAAAAAAATTAAGATGGCAGTATATTAATAGTAGCTGAAAGATAGACAGATCTGCTGACAAGCATGGCTGCAAAATACATCACAACCCCATTCAAAAGCAAAAAAGACCCAATTATATTTTCCGGTTCTGTATGCTTTGTTCTTTTACAAACTCATCAAATTGGTCAAATTAATGTCTAAATAGTCCAATTTCCCTACGCTTTGTTCATTTATAAGCCCATCAAATTGATCAAGGCAGTACCTATCTCTCCATCAACATACAATATGTAAACACATAGTATGTTAAGACAAAGATGGAAAACAAGAAAAACTAAGTTTTTAGACAGGCACGAAAAAAAAATCCAATAGTATATTATTGCTAGCAAATAAATTTTAAACCAAAAAGTTCACGCAGGGCATTATGTTCTTGGAAAACACAATACTCTTATTCTGCTCCAAAAGACATTACCAAACACATTTGTCAAAACTATTCTTGAAAATCATTAGAAAACACAATTTTCAAATATTCTAAGTCTAAGCTTCTTGTCTTCATTCTCGATAATAATTTGTGAAAAAAAGAAAAATTCTAAAATGATTTTCCAGATTGCTTACCTCGCGGGATGCGCGCCAAACCGATCTGCAAAGTTTTGGAGTTGGAAGACAATTTCAAGGTTAAAACTAGCGAATGCTTTTGGTGCTCTTCTTGGTTTCTTCCACAGCCTTAGCATCACCAGAATCTGAACGACAATCTGCATGTCATCTCTTCGACAATCTGCATTCCCAACTATTTGGATTGTGATCGACGGTTTCACGGTTCACGTGCCAGCGGATTCGGGTACGGATTTGGCGAATCTTGGTTTAAAATTTAGGAGAATTGAGACAGAAATTCACATTTGGGAATGAACATTAGGGCGGACAGGGCGGTGCTTTTTGTTTTGATTTTTTTTCTTCTATAGTGACGTTGAGAGTCAATGGGAAATTTTTTTTCCGCCTTTTATTTTCAAAAAAAGGGAAAAAATAGATAGTATAAAAATTGGTTTTTTACTTTTTTGTTGTTGATGCTACCATAATTGTTATAATATTGAATTTTTTTAATAAATAATAACTATAAAAATATTTTAATAAATTATTATAAATTTTAATTAGGTATATTAAATAAATAATAATAATAAAAGATTAATAAATTATAATGAATTATAATTATAATAATATTATAATAAATAATAATGAAATAATTTCATACTGATAATAATAACAATAAAATTATAAATATAATAATATTTTTACTAAATAATAATATAATAAAATATTATTAATAATAACTTATTATTATAATAATTATTATAAATTTTGATTACAATAATATTTTCATAAATAATAATCATATAACAAAATCATGAAATTAATAAATAATAACAATAATGAATTAGTAATCATAATTATAATACTATTTTAATAAATATTATGATGATGATGATGATGATTATTATTATTATTATTACCACCAATTGACAATAATCAAGAAAGGGCATTTAAGTAAATTATGATAATTCATTCCGATTCCAAGACAAATTAAACACACCGATGGAAATGAATATCATTCGACTTCAATTTTTACAGTTCAAATAAATAACTTATTCTTATTCACATTCTTGATTTTGATTGTAGCCCGTTCCGATTAGTAATTAGTAAATGCACTATGAGCAAATTATTGTGGTTTAGTTGGGTTTGTTTTTTTCAAACCTAATTAATAATTAGTTTGGGTTGGATAAATTATAATTAACCAGTCTAACCCAACCAAATCTACTATAATAATAATAATAATAATAATAATAATAATAATAATAATAATAATAATAATAATAATAATAATAAGGATAATGATAATGTGTTAATTCTCAATTGTAAAATTATAAAGACTTAAATGGCTTCTCTAATTTTTTATTCTTTTTAATCTTTTAATAGAAGAGGCTATTTCATTCTTGCATCTGTTGCTCTATACTACAATTCCAAAACCAAAATCACACTCTCTTATAAGTAAATTTATTATTTTATAAGATTAATATAAAAGTAAGTTGGTTTTAATTTCTTTTTATTTTTTAGTGAATACTTAACGGCACATAATTATATATCACTTTCATTTTATTTTTTTATATGATGCTAGCTAATTATCTAAAAAGTCTGAATTTGGAATTGGAAAAGGAGATGCATGAGAAATAAAGTCTATATGCTTCTTGTGGAAATTTTCTTAATTTAAAGATAGTTAATTTATTAACTTTCTTTATCGTACACTAGATAGTGAATGAAAATTTCATGTTATAAAAGATTTATATTTGATTTTAATAAGTTTAATTTCAAGTTTCATATCATTTTCACTGTTCAATTTAAAATTTTGATTTGACCTTCAACCTAATCAACTTAACCAGACGATATAAGGTTTGGGTAGAATTGGGTTAAATAAGTTTATTTAGTAAAGTTGGATGGGTTTTATCTCAACTCATTAAAAAGTAGACCATGTTAGAATTTCACTAACCCTATCAAACCCAACTCATGCCCACCCTTATGTTATTCTATCTAAATCATAAAATGCAAATAATCCAACTCTTTAACCATTTTCACATTGGATTTAAGTTGAGCCAATTAACCTAAACTACGTAACCTAAATTCCAACTAAATGTGAAATAAGAAAAAAAATTTCTAAACCACACGTTGACTCGTAGATTGAAGGTAAAACGGGTAAATTAGCGTTAGAGTGGTAAATTGGTCTACAAAATTAAAAAAATAGAAAAAAATAAAACTTGTAAATTGACATTAAGTATGAAATGAAATAAAAGATTTGTAATTCACACTTGGAAATAGTAAAAAAAAAGGGAAAATTAGTAAATTCAAGTTGGCGTGGTAAATTAGAAGAAAAATTACAAACAAAATAAAAACTTAGAAAAATCACATAAATCTTGTAAATTGGCATTAAGTGTGAGATAAAACAAACAATTTGTAAACCACACGTAAGATTAATAAATTAATGGAACAAGAGAGTAAATTAATGTTAGAGCTGTAAATTGCAAGAAGAATTTGTAAACAAAACAAAAATTTAGAAAAATGAGGTAGAACTTGTAAATTGACATAAGTGTAAAATGAAACAAAAAATGTGTAAACTACACATAAAACTAGTAAATTGATAGAATTGGTAAATAAATGATGGAATTGTAAATTATAAGAAAAAAGTGTACAAAAAATAAAATCTTGAAAAAAGGACTTAAAATTGGTAAATTAACATTAAGTGTAAAATGAAACAAAAAATATGTAAACCACACATAAAACCAGTAAATTAACAGAAAAGCAGGTAAATTAATGATGGAGTTGTAAATTAGAAAAAAAAGTGTAAACAAATCAAAAACTTGGAAAATGACTTAGAACTTATAATTTAACATTAAGTGTAAAATGAAAGCAAAAAAATGTGTAAATAACAGATAAAACTAGTAAATTAATGGAAAAGGGGTAAATTAATGATGGAGTTGTAATTTGCAAGAAGAACTTGTAAACAAAACAAAAACTTATAAAAATGACATAGAACTTGTAAATTGACATTAAGTGTGAAATGAAACAAAAAATTTATAAATCACACATAAAACTAGTAAATTGATGGAATAAAAGGGTAAATTAATGATGAACTTGAAAATTAGAAGAAAAAAATGTAAAGAAAATAAAAACTTGGAAAAATGACTTAAAGCTTGTAAATTGACATTAAATGTAAAATTAAACAAAGAATGTGTAAACCACACATAAACGTAGTAAATTGATGGAAGAAAGAGTAAATTAATGATGGAGTTGTAAACTAGAAGAAAAAAGTGTAAAGAAAACAAAAACTTAGAAAAATGACTTAAAACTTGTAAATTGACATTAAGTGTAAAATAAAACAAAAAATGTGTAAAACACATATAAAACTCGTAAATTGATGGAAAATATGGTAAATTAACGATGGACTTGTATATTAGAGGAAAAAAGTGTAAACATAACAAAAGCTTGGAAAAATAATTTAAAACTTATAAATTGACATTAAGTGTAAAATGAAACAAAAAATGTGCAAACCACACATAAAAATAGTAAATTGATGCAAAAGAGGTAAATTGATGGTGAACTTGTAAATTATAAGAAAAAAGTGTAAAAAAAAATGAAAACTTGGAAAAATGACTTAAAACTTGCAAATTAACATCAAGTGTAAAATGAAACAAAAAATGTGTAAATCACATATAAAACTAGTAAATTGATGGAAAAGATGGTAAATTAATGATGGAGTTGTAAATTACAATAAGAAATTGTAAACAAAACAAAAATTTGAAAAAATGATATATAACTTGTAAATTGACATTAAGTGTAAAATAAAACAAAAAATGTGTAAATCACACATAAAACTAGTAAACTGATGGAAAAGATGGTAAATTAATGATGGAGTTGTAAATTACAATAAGAAATTATAAACAAAACAAAAATTTAGAAAAATGATATAGAACTTGTAAATTTACATTAAATGTGAAATGAAACTAAAAATGTATAAATCACACATAAAACTAGTAAATTGATGGAAAAATAGGTAAATTAATGTTGGAGTTGTAAATTGCAAGAATAACTTGTAAACGAAACAAATATTTAGAAAAATGACATAGAACTTGTAAATTGACATTAAGTGTCAAATGAAACAAAAAATGTGTAAATCACGTATAAACCTAGTAAATTGATGGGAAAATGGGTAAATTAATGTTGGAGTTGTAAATTGCAAGAAGAACTTGTAAACAAAATAAAAATTTATAAAAATGACATAAAACTTGTAAATTGACATTAAGTATGAAATGAAATAAAAAATGTATAAATCACACATAAAACTAGTAAATTGATGGAAAAATGAGTAAATTAATATTAGAGTTGTAAATTGCAATAAGAAGTTGTAAACAAAATAAAAACTTAGAAATATGACATACAACTAGTAAATTGACATACGTGTGGAATGAAACAAAAAATATGTAAATCACACATAAAACTAGTAAATTGATGGAAAAGATGGTAAATTAATGATGAAGTTGTAAATTACAATAAGAAATTGTAAACAAAACAAAAATTTGAAAAAATAATATAGAACTTATAAATTGTCATTAAGTGTAAAATGAAACAAAAAATGTGTAAATCACACATAAAACTAGTAAATTGATGGAAATGATGATAAATTAATGATGGAGTTGTAAATTACAATAAGAAATTATAAACAAAACAAAAATTTGGAAAAATGATATAGAACTTGTACATTTACATTAAATGCGAAATGAAACTAAAAATGTATAAATCACACATAAAACTAGTAAATTGATGGAAAAATAGGTAAATTAATGTTGGAGTTGTAAATTGCAAGAAGAACTTGTAAACGAAACAAAAATTTAGAAAAATGACGTAGAACTTGTAAATTGACATTAAGTGTGAAATGAAACAAAAAAAATGCGTAAATCACACATAAAACTAGTAAATTTATGGAAAAATGGGTAAATTAATGTCGGAGTTGTAAATTGCAAGAAGAACTTGTAAACAAAACAAAAACTTAGAAAAATGACATAGAACTTGTAAATTGACATTAAGTGTGAAATGAAACAAAAACTTTGTAAGCCACACATAAAAAAAGTAAATTAATGGAAAAGGGTAAATTAATGATGAAGTTGTAATTTGCAAGAAGAACTTGTAAACAAAACAAAAACTTATAAAAATGACATAAAACTTGTAAATTGACATTAAGTATGAAATGAAATAAAAAATGTATAAATCACACATAAAACTAATAAATTGATGGAAAAATGGGTAAATTAATATTAGAGTTGTAAATTACAAGAAGAACTTATAAACAAAACAAAAACATAGAACTTGTAAATTGACATTAAGTGTGAAATGAAACAAAAACTTTGTAAGCCACACATAAAAAAAGTAAATTAATGGAAAAGGGTAAATTAATGATGAAGTTGTAATTTGCAAGAAGAACTTGTAAACAAAACAAAAACTTATAAAAATGACATAAAACTTGTAAATTGACATTAAGTATGAAATGAAATAAAAAATGTATAAATCACACATAAAACTAATAAATTGATGGAAAAATGGGTAAATTAATATTAGAGTTGTAAATTACAAGAAGAACTTATAAACAAAACAAAAACATAGAACTTGTAAATTGACATTAAGTGTGAAATGAACTAATAAATTTGTAAACCACACATAAAACTAATAAATTAATAGAAAAAAGTGTAAATTAATGTTGGAGTTGTAATTTACACGAAGAACTTGTAAACAAAACAAAAACTTAGAAAAATGACATAAAACTAGTAAATTGACATTAATTGTGAAATGAAACAAAAAATGTGTAAATGACATATAATACTAGTAAATTGATGGAAAATTTGGTAAATTAATGATGGAGTTGTAATTTGCAAGAAGAACTTGTAAACAAAACAAAAAATTTAGAAAAATGACATAGAACTTGTAAATTAACATTAAGTGTGAAATAAAACAAAAAACAATGTGTAAATCACACATAAAACTAGTAAATTGATGAAAAAAATGGTAAATTAATATTGGAGCTGTAAATTGCAAGAATAACTTGTAAAAAAAAACTTATAAAAATGACATGTAACTTGTAAATTGACATTAAGTGTGAAATGAAACAAAAAAAAATTTATAATCCACACATAAAATTAGAAAATTAATGGAAAAAAGGGTAAATTAAGGTTGGAGTTGTAATTTGCAATAAGAAGTTGTAAACAAAATAAAAACTTAGAAATATGACATACAACTAGTAAATTGACATACGTGTGGAATGAAACAAAAAATATGTAAATCACACATAAAACTAGTAAATTGATGGAAAAGATGGTAAATTAATGATGAAGTTGTAAATTAAAATAAGAAATTGTAAACAAAACAAAAATTTTGAAAAATGATATAGAACTTGTAAATTGTCATTAAGTGTAAAATGAAACAAAAATTGTGTAAATCACACATAAAACTAGTAAATTGATGGAAAGGATGGTAAATTAATGATGGAGTTGTAAATTACAATAAGAAATTATAAACAAAACAAAAATTTGGAAAAATGATATAGAACTTGTACATTTACATTAAATGTGAAATGAAATTAAAAATGTATAAATCACACATAAAACTAGTAAATTGATGGGAAAATAGGTAAATCAATGTTGGAGTTGTACGTTGTAAGAAGAACTTATAAACGAAACAAAAATTTAGAAAAATGACATAGAACTTGTAAATTGACATTAAGTGTGAAATGAAACAAAAAATGTGTAAATCACAAATAAAACTAGAAAATTGATGGAAAAATGGGTAAATTAATGTTGGAGTTGTAAATTGCAAGAAGAACTTGTAAACAAAACAAAAACTTAGAAAAATGACATAGAACTTATAAATTGACATTAAGTGTGAAATGAAACAAAAACTTTGTAAACCACACATAAAACTAGTAAATTAACGGAAAAGGGTAAATTAATGATAGAGTTGTAATTTACAAGAAAAACTTGTAAACAAAACAAAAACTTATAAAAATGACATAGAACTTGTAAGTTGACATTAATTGTGAAATGAAGAACTTGTAAATTATAAAAAAAAAGTGTAAAAAAAATGAAAACTTGGAAAATGACTTAAAACTTGCAAATTAACATTAAGTGTAAAATGAAACAAAAAATGTGTAAATCACATATAAAACTAGTAAATTGATGGAAAATTAATGATGGAGTTGTAAATTACAATAAGAAATTGTAAACAAATAAAAAATTTGAAAAAATGATATAGAACTTGTAAATTGACATTAAGTGTAAAATGAAACAAAAAATGCGTAAATCACACATAAAACTAGTAAATTGATGGAAAAATAGGTAAATTAATGTTGGAGTTGTAAATTGCAAGAAGAACTTGTAAACAAAACAAAAACTTAGAAAAATGACATAGAACTTGTAAATTGACATTAAGTGTGAAATGAAACAAAAACTTTGTAAACCACACATAAAACTAGTAAATTGATGGAAAAATGAGTAAATTAATATTGGAGTTTTAAATTGCAAGAAGAACTTGTAAACAAAACAAAAACTTAGAAAAAAAAACATAGAACTTGTAAATTGACATTAAGTATGAAACAAAACAAAAAATTTGTAAACTACACATAAAACTAGTAAATTAATGGAAAAATAGGTAAATTAATGTTAGAGTTGTAAATTGTAAGAAAAACTTGTAAACAAAATAAAAACTTGTAAATATTGTATAAACTTGTAAATCAACATTAACTTGTAAATGTTTCATAAAACTTGTAAATTACACATAAGATTAGTAAATGTAACCTGGAACTTGAACAAAAAAGAGTAATTACATGTTACCTATTTATTTAGAATTAATGGTAGAGAATTTTTATTCAAATCTAACGGTCCACGTCCATTACGGCATCAATACCGTAAATTTAGTTACAGCATTATAGAATGACACTAATTACAAATCTTATACTGATTCTTGGACATGTTAATTTTTTTTTATTTTCTATCACATTATTTGTTTACTACATAATATAAATAAGCGCAATTTTTTTATCTTGATGTGGATCATTCTAAATCAAAATAAAAAGATATTCTCATATTACTAGACAAATATATGATAGATCGATAAAATTAAATCTAATTTTGTTGATTATAAATACTTTATGTAGTTTTGTGAAGAAATATGTCACCTTTTTCAATAAGGATTTCTTATAATATTTTCTTATTTTGAAAGATTCCTATTTAAATATAAGTAATTTTTCATTTGGGATTTAACTATTCAAAAAGAAATTCAACTTCTATAAGAAAAGGAATTTTACTTGTACTAGAAGGAGGAGTGCTACTCACTCACTCCTCTTAAAATTGGATAAGTGTTTATTTTCATTTTGTACTAGGATCCACAAATAGTAATTTTGTCCTATATATTCATTCAATAAGCTATTTGATATTATTTCACCCACCATTTTAAACATTATTGTACTATAAATTTACTTCTTTATTCAAATACTAAATTGCCCTGATTTAAATAAATTATATAGCCCAAACTATTACACAACTGCACTTCCAACACTTCAACTGAAACAATTCCATTTTATAAACTTCGTCTTCCAGACCGAATGGTTCTTGGAGTACGGTTCTACTAGATCAATCAACAAAATTTACAACTACTTATAATGATACAATTTTGTCCAAAGAACATTGATGAAAAAAATAGTTCTTTGTGGATGGAACATCTCTCCATTAGAGAACAAAACCTTGCCTTGAAGGCTTCATTATAGTTTGAAAGTATCCGGAGTTCTTATCGCTTGAACATAAAATATTCCAACCCATACACATAAACAAATATTATAACAAAATTATTAATAAATTATAACAATCAGTTCGAATTTAAAAGAAGGTATTACCATTATTTAAGCATTGTTGATTCAGAACCAACGTCTAATAAATATTCACCAGAACAATTCTTCAAATTCATCATCTTCTGGTTGGACATTTCAAATTTATTCAGTATAAATTCCAATTAATACATAAAATTTATATATGAAAACTTGCAATACACTACATGTAAAAAGCAAAATAATATACTTAACATACCATTCCTTGCAAGCAGTTTTGCATATCACAAAGATCATTAATATTTTCATTCCTGAGGACTGAATCTTCTTGGGAGTAAAATGAAAAAAAAAATGAAAGTATTAAATAAAACAAATGTCTCATAACTATAAAAAAAATAAAATAAAAAATTTTATATACAAATCATTATTTGAGAGGAACTTCTTGTCTCAACATTCTTTATAACCTTTAAAAAATGTTACTATTAATAAGAAGAAGGGAAATTTACAACCGTCCACCTGTTTGTTTTCTCTTTTTCAAAAATACACAAACACTTTTTTTTTTCTCAGCGCGCCACCTGAAGTTTACTTTTTGTTGCATTTTTCCACTTCCGTCTAATTTCCGTTAGTGGATTTAACGGAATGTTAACAAAATGACCTTTTTACCCCTCAAAATTACAATTTAACTCAAAATAAATGGAAATTGGAGATAAATTGGATGGATTTAATTTTTTTCAAAGGTGGATGCTAGAAATTGGAGGAAAATAGTGTTTGTTGCTTGCTAAATTTAAAAATTTGTATTTATTTTTTTGAAAGAGAAAAAATAAATATAAATTTTCTAAATCTAACAAGTAACAAATACTATTTTCCTCCAAAAAAATAAATACAAATTTTCTAAATTTAGCAAGCAACAAACATTATTTTCCTCCAATTTTAAAAATTTGTATTTATTTTTTTGAAAGAGAAAAAATAAATATAAATTTTCTAAATCTAACAAGTAACAAATACTATTTTCCTCCAAAAAAATAAATACAAATTTTCTAAATTTAGCAAGCAACAAACATTATTTTCCTCCAATTTCTAGCATCCATCTTTGAAAAAAATTAAATGCATCCAATTGATCTCCAATTTCTATTTATTTTGGGTTAAATTGTAATTTTGAGGGGTAAAAATGTCATTCCGTTAAATTTGCTAACGGAATTTAGACGGAAGTGGAAGAATGCAACAAAAAGCAAACTTCAGGTGGCGCGCTGAGAAAAAAAAAAGTGTTTGTGTATTTTTGAAAAAGAGAAAACAAACAGGTGGACGGTTGTAAATTTCCCTAAGAAGAAATATCACAACTAAAATGTGTCATTAACAACATATATGTATAAACTAACCTTTCTCAATTTGGTGTTGAGTATTGTTATGTTACATTTCTTGATTTCTTTCTTTATTCTTTTAGGAGCTCCTTTTGTGCTTGATATTTGTGGATCAAGTAATGAGATATCATGCAACAAATTACCATCAATGTTTTCTTTGTCAACATCCTAAAACTCCATTCATTTCAATTTCATGTTCTTTGAGAGAATAATTCACCTTCGTATAGAGAGTGTGTGATTCGTGATGCTTGATGGTAGTGTTCATAGTGGTTGACGATGATTTTTTAGTGAATTTTTGTTAACATTTTAGTGATTTTTTCAGCGACCTTTTGATGATTTTCAGTGAGTCTTTATTTATTATTATTACTTTTTTTTTTTACTTACGAGAGTAATCATGAGTCATTTTGATTTTTTCAGCAACAAGTAATGAGATATCATGCAACAAATTACCATCAATATTTTCTTTGTCAACATCCTAAAACTCCATTCATTTCAATTTCATGTTCTTTGAGAGAATAATTCACCTTCGTATAGAGAGTGTGTGATTCGTGATGCTTGATGGTAGTGTTCATAGTGGTTGATGTGATTTTTTAGTGAATTTTTGTTAACTTTTTAGTGATTTTTTCAGCAACCTTTTGATGATTTTTAGTGAGTCTTTATTTATTATTATTACTATTTGTTTTTTACTTACGAGAGTAATCATGAGTCATTTTGACTTTGTATGTTTGTTTTAGTTTAAGAAGGCTTAGTATTGAAATTACCAAGGATAAGAATATAGTGATGGATGTTATTCTTTTGACAACTATTTATACTACTACGAGTGATGTAGGTAGTTGTGAGTTAAAAGAGGAGATAGATGAATATTGTAGTGCATATGTAGATGAAATAACAAGAAGAAGAGAAACTTAGGAAGTTCTAAGGATGAGGATGAGCATAAAGATGATTAAATGTTGATTATGCGAAATGTCCTTTGAGATTTGGATGAGTAGGTATAATATTCCTATGTCAAGCACATTTAGTTATGCTTCGTTTAGAAAAAGCATTACCAATCCTCCAAAAGGCTTGTTGGGTTTACTAGATGTATGTAAAGTATGTCTTCCATTTCGCCCTTACGTTTAGATGATATTACATGCCTTAAGACTTGTTGTAGCTCAACTTGCTCTATAAGCTTGGTGTTGTATCATTAGAATGTGCTCATTTTAGCATCACTTAGGATCAAGGGTCCTACTATATTTGAATTCAAAAGTCCTTTTCATCCTCGCAGATGTCCTAAGGTTGAGGGTTTTTGGTGTTTGTATACCTATCTTAATTCAGATAATATTCTTCTTCATGGTGAACTTAGTCATCAAGACAAGACTTGGAAACCTTACCATTTTTTTATTAGAGGCTATTGGGAGTTCAAGATAAGAACAGACAATCTTGAAGTTAGGATCTAGACTTCATTTTGTCAACCAAGTAGAATTTCTCTTTCTCTTGATAATTTAATATTTTTATTATGAGTTCTTTCTATAACTTAGGAATTAATTTGCTTCCTTTGTTTTGCAAATTAGTGGACTTGCTCTGACCTTTGAGTGGATGAGGAAAGAAATATAATAAAAGCTCTAGGCTTTAGCTTGGGTAAGTATAGCATTTCAACTATTTGTTTTGAAGAAACCCTAATTGAGCATGGTATTATTTCAAGCATCCATTTTCTGAGAATGAAGCTTCAACTATAACTTCGAACAATTTTCCTAATGCCACTCTTAAAAGTCAGAAAAGGAAGAAATTGGTGATTCTAAATATTGTTCAAAAGAAATAAGACGAATCACTTTTCGGACTATATCTCAAGCTTAATAAATTGTACCTTTTATTCCTCCTTCCTCTACTTAAGAACAAAGTTTATAATATTGTATCTCCAACTCCTTTGGTGAATTTGTCCTCTGTATCTTTCCACTCGTCAACTTTGATGAAGGACATTAAAAGCTTTGATCCTATCAAATCTTTTAAGCTTGGGTCGAGCCTGCTTTCTAAGGTAAAGTTATTTAACCTTCTTTATTATTTTTTTATAACTATTATCTTGTCAACTTAGGTTTAGCTTATGTAAAACATGGTCTTTTTATCCATGTCTGTGAATTGGGGTAAGGTAACTAAAATAAAAATCCAAGAAAGTTGGAGAGTACAATATGAGATTTAGTGTTCATTGGATAATGATAAAGCCAAAGAAAGAATGTTGGATAAAGAAAATGCTAAGATAAAGAAAGCTAAAGAGCTTTAGGCTATAAGGAATATCTGAAGGGACTGAAAAATTGTCATATGTTCTTTGCTTGCTACAATCCTAATGATGATATAGAAGTAGTTGACAAGAATTTGAAAGAGCTTGATGTGAAATTTGATGATAACAAGTAGATTGAGGAGGATTGCTTTAAGACACGTATGAATGAGGGAGATTTGGATGGTACAAATGACACTCATTTAACCAAAGAGATATCCACAGTTATACCAGAAAAGTTCGAGGATCTTTTCAAGAGTCGCCACACGTATTCACCTATTGAGTAGCAGCATGATAATGTTTAACATACAGGAATTTCCAAGGATGGCGGGGATTTTTTTAGCTTAGGAGCTTTTGAGCATTTATGCCTTAACTTTAAGTTGTTGACCTCCTAAGAGAAGAGACTTTAAAGTCTATTTTGTATGTTTCTTTAAGCTTTGGTCTTTAGAATAATATACTTCTTTGTTTTCTTAAACTTGAATAAAGATTCCAAATTTCTCATGCTGAGTTTGTGAAAATTTCAAACTAAATTTATCCAAAGATTTTCATCATCATCACCTGTTTATTCTTAAAAAATTATTTCATAGATAATCAAAATGAAGAACTTGCATGACTAAAAGAAAGTATTTTATTTATCCATGTTTTGTCTTTAAAAAACTTGTATGCCCATAAAAAGAATATCAAACTTATAAGATCATAAGTACAAGATAATACTATTGGTGGTAAATTGTTGGGTGGTATGCTTATTGTTATAGGTGTCAATGTGTAAGTATATGATTTGCTACAGCAATCTTATCAGTGCAACTTCAATTTAAATTAAAATAAAAAATTAATGAAACTAATAAACTAACTAAATTAAAAATGCAAATAGCAAAATGCAATAAGAAAAATCTTAAGCCAAACACAAGGACAAGCTCAATAGGAAACGAGCAGCTGAATGATTAAACTCACTTAATGACATTGACTATTTTTCCAATTAAGATTTTGTTGTTACAATATCTACTATAGTATTGGGTAGAATCCCTTACGCATCCTCAACTGTTGCTTGTTAAATATATTATATCTAAATGCAACCCAACGGTGACCAGTTATTACACTAATATTAGATATAGCATTACCCATTCTAGGTTCTAATTGCCCTACAAGGTGAATTCCTATGTCTAGTGACACGACTCAAAAGTTTTATTACTCCCAAGTATAAGAGTGTCTAGTTATAATATAGCCCTGTGAGTCCAGGGTTGAACTATAGGGAATTTAAAATTTAGTAGTCAATCTAAAACAAAGAAAGTTAATTACGGGAAAAGAAATTACTACGAATCAATTTAAATATATACTAAGGTTACGGGATCCACTCTCGAATTTCAAATTACAATTATAACAACTCTCTCATATTTGTATTTTGTATTTATTTCACCAATTAATTATTATGCCATTTAATTCTTAGCTAACTTAAAGTATGATAAATATAAGACCGAGTACCTAATGTGCCATAACTATATTGAAGTGTCGACATTATGTCAAAATACCTTATAAATCTGAAGTGATCTAGATCTATAAATTAACATGACATAAAAGAAATTAATAAGGAAGAAAAATACAACAAATAAAACTTTAAAACTCACTTGAGAGAGTAATTAATTCAATAATTTAAATCTTTGAGACCTCAGCTTAGAAAAGTAGTCACTCGTATTGAAAAAAAAAACACTCATTTTATTTAGCAGACTTCTGAAATAAATTACAAGAATATTGATTAAACCAGAGAACAAGAAAAGAAACAAAGAAAGATTTCCTCAGCTTCACTCCCAGTTCTCTCTTCTGCTTCCCTTGTTCGCAAAAGCTTCTCTGATTTATAGGCAATCGTCAGTTGCAATTTCTTTTATTCTATTATTATTTCTTATTATTATCACATAAACAAACAAGAAAAACATAGGTGATGGTCAGATGGCATAATGGCCTCCTGACCATCACCAGCATGATTGCCCACTTTTTCCTTTTTTAATTTTTAATTTTCAATTATTTCTTTAATTTTTAATTATTTTTTTATTGCATTTTCTTAATAATGCTTTCCAAATGGCTCTAGTAATTTTTCTTTGCTCTCGCTTCCAGTTTCAACTCCTCTTTATTATTGAAATATATCTACAATATAAAATTAAAAAAATTATATATCTATAATATAAAATTAAAATAAAATTACATATTATAAATTAATTTAACATAAAATATATTTTAGGAGTGTTAAGATAATTTAAGAATAATGAGCTCATTAATCGACACAATAAGTGAAAAGCTGATAATTTTATCCTTATGAAATATACACTTTTTAGTAAAAACCTTGCATGATTAATAAACTCGTAACATATATCCTAAGCTATATAACACCATTCATAAGGTTTCTACAATAGGAACTTGAATATACATTTCTCAAAGTGTTTGGTTGCGCTTGCTATCCACATCTCAGTTTTTACAATGCTAATAAACTTTAATTCAAGCCTTTTAAATGTATATTCATAGGTTATAGTCAAAGACCAAAGGAGTATAAATGTTTACACAATTTGGGTAGAATTTACAAAGTAAGGAATGTTATATTTGTTGAGTCATATTTTCTTTATGCTGGCTATTAGACCAAAAATAGAATAGGCCCAGCCAAGGTCAAAATAAAATTAGTCCATATAAAGCCGATGAAGAGATGGACAAACTACCTAGATTAAACCTTCTAGATGACAAGGCTTCAATTCCTCTGATATAATGATAGCAAAATAATCATCTAGGATTCATTTACCCTAGATAGAGCCCTATGATAGACAAAGGGATCTTACTAAACATCTAGAATTATATCGCACTCTTGGAAAAGTGCAAAGAGCATCACAAGCAATTCTTTACTGAGCTTTGCCTCTTATCTTAATAGGAGCAACACGAAGATTGTTTTGAAGGTTGAGGCCATACTCTATCTCATCTTTTGAAGTTTGAGTGAATAATTTATCTCCCACTTTTGAAGTGCTTGAAAAAAAGGAAAACCAATGACTTACCTTTTAACTGTTAAATAATACTAAGGGAGTTCTTGAAAGGCTACATTAGAAGGTGTAATAATGAGATCACCCAAGTAGATAGTTATGATGATTGCATCACACTTTCTGTTATTATAGAAATACTTAGAATAGGAAAATTATGGTGGTCGTTTCTACGGAAACCACCCACTTTTTACTCTGTGATGCTTGCAAGAGTTGAGAAGTATGCCAATGCTGAAGAAAGATTTCAAAATAGAAATTGAGAGAAAGGAGAACCAAGTAAAAGAAAGTAAAAAATAAAAAGATGATCAACGAAAAGTAAGGGTTGATAGACCCGATCAATTTTCAAAGAGAGATCAATTTTGTACTATGGAATACTCTAAAGTTTGATCAAGACATTCATTCTTATTGAGCCTCTCAATTTATTGGCCTTACAAAGCTTAATACGTGTAGGGATTCATGCAGTGAAGAATCTAACTTTTTCTAGAATACTATCTCTTATTAGGACATATCTGTCCTAGAGAATTCTATAAGTATTGTAATTGTCATAAAGATTATGGGCATGACACATTCAATTGTTTTGAGCTTCAGGAATAAATCAAGAGTTTTGTTCGACAAGGACAACTACAAGAGTATATAAGAAATCCTAATGATCGAGTAAAAAGTGACCAATTAGAATCTTCAAGGAAAAAAAAAGGGAATAAAGAAGGAGAATGGTAATGAAAAACATGTTTGATGTCAATCACATTAGGGTGGTCCAGCTATTAAAGACCCGAGGAAAACAAGAAAGAATTTAGTTTGCCAAGATATGAACCCAATGGTCTTTAGGTCAATTTGACTAATTTATCCTAATGATCAAGGATTCGTGATATATTAATAATTTTCTTTGAGGAAGATGCTAGAGGAGTTCATCATCTTAATTGTGATGCTTTAATGGTGATCTTCCCTGTGGCAAATAAACTCCTTTATCGAATTATCATTGATAATTAGGGGTGGGCAAACAATCCAACCCGACCCGACCCGATTCGACTCGATCCGAAAAATTTCGGGTTCGGATCGGATCGGATCGGGTGGGCAACAAAACCCGATCAGGTGAAATTGTCTAAACCCGATCGGATCATGATCACCCGATCCGATCCGAAAACCCGATCGGGTTGAGACAATTTCACCATTTTGTTTTTGTTTCGAGAATTTCAATTTTCAAGTTAAAGTTACAGACTACAGTATCACACAGACACACAATCACACATCACACAAAAACAGAAACAGAACAGAAACAAGATACATAGTTACAGACGGATTTACAGTAATTCACAAAAAATAACCACAAGTCAGTCTATGAGTCTCACACTCTCAAAATACAGAAACAGAAATACAGAATATAGAATTACAGATCACAGAATACAGACGGAATACAGACGGATTTACATTAAATTCACCGCAACAAAAGTTACAAAACAATTCAGTAACAACTCACAGTCAGTCACAAACCCTCACTCACGTCTCAAGGTATCACTAATTCACTATCACAATTCACAAACACAAACCCTCACTGTCACTGTGTCACACACAAATCACTGAAACCTCAAAGCTCAAACCAACACTCACTCAAGCCGTCAAGCACAAGCAGAAGCAGGCAGCAGCCAACCCACAGTCCCACACAACCACACTCACTCACGCCTCACGGCCTTCGTCGCTCACCACACGCAGCAAACACACACGAACAATTCACGCCTTCAGGGATCTAGCTTCAACCAGCCACCACACGCAGTCACGCAGCCAGCAACCACTTCCGAGAACGACCCCAACCGAAGCCGAAGCTGATTCGCGAAGATCGTGATCCGATCTACAGATCTGCTGCAACCAAGCGCCGACAAGTTGCCTCCGAATCTCCGATCCACTCGAGTCTCCACTATTGGCATTCACGGGTCACGGCTGTTGAGTGTTGACATCCGGCCACCACACCCTCACGGTCACGCCTCACGGTCACGAGTCACGGCTCAAGCCTCCAGCCTCAAAACTGAAAAGGTCTCTTCAGTCTTCACTCTCTATCTCTGAGCCTCTGTTTTGGAAGTTGGAATTTGGATTTTGGAACTTGAAGTGAAGCTGTGAAAGTGTGAAGTTGAAGCCCGAACCGAATAAAAGCAAATCCGGCTTTTGAAGTTGTTTAAGACTTTAAAGTGATGGTATATATCTAATATATAATTATATATGCATTAATGATTAATGATTAATTATAATTGTTATTTTTTATATGTTATATGAGAATTGTTAATTGTAACTTTGTATGTTAATTATATATAATTATATATTGTTAAATTTTATCAATAAAATGAAAATAATCCGGCATTAATTTTTTGTTATTAATTAATAATTGATTTTTTGTATGAATGGTAATGTTAGATTAAAAATTATGTTACAATATAATTATAATTATATATGTCATATCATATGTGTATTTGTAGTTTTGTACAATAGTTTCAACTTCAATAAAAAATTAACCAATTTAATTGCAGTAGTTTTAACTTTTAAGTTTCAATTTCAACAAATAATTAATCAATTTAATTAATTACATGATAACCATTAACCAATAAGTAAATATTAAGTGGTTAAGTACATATAATGTGGGCATAATAAGAATTAAGAATTTAAGATACGGATATGTAATTAAAATAATTTATTATTTTGGCCAATGGATAATTAGATATTATAAATTAAATAATTACATTAATTTCTTGGTTTTCTTTTATGGAATATGCATCTTGAATTCTTGATCATATATAAACATTATGGTGGAAAATTAGAAATATCGATTTCAAAAAGTTTCATAAAATTAAATTAACAATAATTTGAATCAATTTGTAACACTAACTATTAAGTAGATTTTTTAATAGTCTTTTGTGTTGTAATTTATGAATTAATGATTAATAATTATTTATTTATATGTTTAGATGTCTGGACACTCAAGATCGAATTCATTGAGTGATGATGACAATCAAAGTGTTCAAATGGAAGGAACTCAAAAGGCAAAGCGGAAAAGACCAGGGATGAAGAAAAGATCTGCGACGTAGAATCATTTTACTTTGCTTGAGGACAATCCAAACAAATGCAAGTGCAACTATTGTGGTAGACAATATCAATGTCATTCAAGGCGTGATGGGATTACAAATATGAGAAATCATATATTAGCTTGCCTTGCATACAAGACATTCCGGGAACAACAAGAGGGGAGTCAACAAAACTTGACAACTGAGGGTGGGGAAGGAAATGCAAGTAATATGGTTTTGGCTAAAGGGTGGAGTCAAGACGCTTGTAGAAGGGCAGTCACCAAAATGATCATTATGGGTGAGTTGCCACTTAGTTTTGTGGATAACAAAGGGTTCAAGCATTTCTGTAGTGTAGCCATTCCACAGTTTGTTATGCCATCTCGGAGAACTGTTGGTAGGGATGTTATGGATTTATTTTTGGAAGAAAAGACAATGTTGAAGACTTTGATTTGCAACAACAAACAGCGAGTGTCTCTTACCACTGATTTATGGACTTCTGTTCAAAACATGAGTTATATGGTGATCACAGCTCATTTTATTGATATTGATTGGTGTTTGAAGAGAAGGATTATTAGTTTCAGTGTGATTGAAGATCATAGAAGGAAAACGATCGGTAAAAAGATTGTAGCTTGTTTACAAGATTAGGGGATAGAGAGGTTGTTTGCAATAACTGTTGATAATGCCAGTACAAATGATGTTGCTGTTAATTATGTGACTATGCAATTGCTTGCTTGGAGGAATGATGATGCAATTGTATTGGCGGGTTAGTATATGCATGTGCGTTGTTGTGCACATATTTTGAACTTGATTATTGTTTCGGGGTTGAATGAATTGCATGCTAGTGTTGCCGCCATCCGGAATGCTGTGAAGTATGTGAGATCCTCCACCACAAGGCTACATGCATTTAAACAGTGTGCTCAACAAGTGAAATGTCCAAATGGAACGATTGTTTTGGATTGTCCTACTAGGTGGAATTCCACCTGTTTAATGTTGATGACTGCGTTGAAGTTTCAAGCAGCATTTGATAGAATGGCAGAGGTGGATAAACCGTATGAGGCATACTTTCTGGAGAAAGAAAATAACGCTAAGAGGGTGGGCTCGCCTGGACCTGAGGATTGGGAGAGTACAGGGCGAATTGTGAAGTTTTTGAAGGTATTTTATGATGCCACTTTGTTATTTTCTACTTCTTTGAGTGTGACTTCTAATATTTGTTATGATACCATTGGCTTAATTGAGAGCTCATTGACTGCATTAGAGGGAAGTAAAGATCCTTGGGTGGTGGCTATGGCTTATCAAATGAGGGAAAAATTTGATAAATATTGGGAGTCTTCAGGGAAAATAAATAAAATGTTAATTGTTGCCTCTATTCTTGATCCACGAGCTAAAATGAATTTTGCCAAACATATTTTTGAGATCATTTTTGCCAATGATGGTTGGAGAGTTGAAGAAATGACCAAAGCAGTGAAAGATTTGTTGAATGAACTTTATGATGCATATAGTGCAATGTGCTCTAGTTCCACACCATCGATGTGTAGTGAGAGTGTTCCTAGCGGCAGCTATGGTGGTACAAGTTATTCTCCTTATTTTACAACTGAGGTTGGTTTGTCGGAGGGTCCTAGTGGTGATGGTGATGACATTTTCCGAGTTTCTCGCCCTTTCTTTGGGTATGCTCAGAAAGTGTTTGTTCAGAATGAGGGCAAAAGAGTAGTATCTGAGGTGGAAAGTTATTTGAGTGACCCAGTTGAAGATCCAAGCAATCTGAAGCTCAATTTTTTGCTTTGGTGGAAGGTTAATGGATCGAAGTATCCGATATTAGAGAAAATTCCAAGGGATGTCCTTGTTGTTCCTGTTTCCACAGTGGCATCTGAATCTGCCTTTAGCACAGGACGTCGCGTCATTGACGAATATCGGAGTTCTTTGACCCCTTGTATGGTTGAGGCATTGATATGTACCGAAAATTGGTTACAAGCTAAACTTTTTGCTAATCCTGTCTACAACCTTCAGGAAGATATTAAAGAGAAGATATTCCATATGGAGCTACAAGAAGGTAATATTTCTCTCATACTTTATAAAGTTAAGATTATTATAACTTTATAAATAGCATCTACATGTACTTAAGTTACTTACTAATTTCTTTTTTTTTTTGACATTTTAAAGAGTTTGTAAGATCACAAGCTTCAACGGTGGAAACAGTGAGTGCTGATATGGGTGTTATGGATATTTGAAAGGTAATTCTTAATATATATTATTATTTATAATTTCATATTATATGTTTAGGTTGTAATTTACACTATAATAATAGACAATAGTTGTTATAGTTTTAATTTTTAAGTTTTAATTCAAATTATAATATTATAATTGTTTCATTTATTTTAGACACATTGAAATTGTTGGAATGGTATTACTTAGGAATTAGGATTATTATTAAATTTGCTTGGTGATGAATGCCATGAAATAAGCCACAATTTACTTAAACTTTTTTTCTTATATTTAATCAAGTATACATATGAATTGGCCATATGTGTTTATGTTTAATGTCCCTTTATTTGTAATGCGGCTTAAAGAAAGTAGTTAAACGGTTATCATATATTATTTTTTCAATTTTTCCCTAGGGGATATATGCTTCAATTCTTCAACTTGGAGTAGAAGAAATTGAAGTTAAAAGTTGTCAAAGTGCTTGCGAGGAACGGTGGAGCCGTGGAGGAAGTTGATCTAGATTTACATTTAAACTTTGTTGTGTTTTGGATTTTGGAACTTTGTCATTTGTGTTTTGGAAAATGGAAACTATTTAATTATGTTTAATTTTGTGTTCTAAAGATTAATGTTTAGATTTTAGAATTGGACATTGCGCTTTGGATGGAGACTATTAAATTTAAACTTTGTGTTAATTTTAATTTTATCCTTTGTGTTCATTTTTAATTTTGAATCATTTGAATTTAACATTTTTAATTTTGAATCATTTGAATTTAATTCTATAGTAGTTTTCTTTTTTTGTTGGTTGAAATGAATGGATGGATGAATGAGGGAGGACAAGGAAGGTGGGAGAGAAATGTCTTAGTTAGTAAGGTGACAAGAGTGGAAAAGAAACCAATTGAAAAAATCTGAGAAAAAACGAATACTAGAATCCAGCTTAGATTATTTGGAATTTTGGATACTATTAGATAATGCATGCAGAGTTGCATGCAGAGTTTGACACGCAGAGTTGCATGTAGAGTTTGAAACGCAGCATGCAGAGTTTGAAGAGTTTGAAATATTTTGGTTAGATAAGTATTTCATATTTTGAATAGTTGAGATAAGTATTTAAATAGTTGAGATAAGAATAACTTGTTGTAGAGTTTGTTACGGAAGAAGCTACGGTTGTAGTTGTATATATAGAGATTGATTTGTGATCAATAACATGAACGAGGGTTCTCTAATCAAATTTCTCATGGTATCAGAGCATTTTTAAACAAAATATCATGGCAGAAGAAAGTAAGAAATCGTCTTACATTCTGTCTTCAAATGATAATCCTGGAAATCTGATTACCCAGGTACAATTGAGAGAGAATAATTATGATGAATGGGCTCGTGCTGTCAGGACGGCGCTGCGAGCTAAACGGAAATTTGGTTTTATTGACGGAACTGTTGAAAAACCAGAAGAAGATTCAGATGAAATGGAGGATTGGTGGACTGTGAACTCAATGATTGTGTCATGGATAATGAACACCATTGAACCTATGGTGCGATCTGCACTGACACACAGGGAAATCGCCAAGGAATTATGGGATGATATCAAGGAATGCTTCTCGGTTACAGATGGAGCACGAGTGCATCAATTGAAATCGGAACTTGCAAATTGTAAACAACAAGGAGCTTCCCTCATGAGCTATTATTCGAAGTTGAAACAGTTGTGGGAAGAACATGCTAATTTTGACGTAGTTTCGGGCTGCAAATGTGGAAACCGTGAGTGTAATGTTGCAGCGCAGCTGACAAAGAAGTGAGAAGAAGAAAAATTACACCAGTTCCTGATGGGACTGGATGATATGTATAGAGTCGTGAGGTCAAATATCTTGAGCACATCTCCTCTTCCCAGTGTAAGCAAAGCATATTCACTAATCTGCCAAGAAGAACGAGTGCAAAATGCTTCGAAAGGGAAAGAAATAAAGATAGATGCCTTAAGCTTTGCTGTTCAAACAACCGATAAGAATGTTGTGTGTACACATTGTAATAAAGAGGGGCATGATGTGAAAGGATGCTTTCAATTGATTGGGTATCCTGACTGGTGGGGAGACAGACCTAAGACATCAGGTCGAGGTAAGGGAAGACAGTTTGAAGGAAGAGGTCGTGGAAAGAACATGGGGCGTGGTCGTGGCTCGATACGAGCTAATGCTGCTCGAGTATGTGGGCAGAATGACGAAGAGACGAAAGCAAAGGCAACTGCGGCTGTACCTGAGCTGACAAGTGAGCAGTGGGCAGCAGTTATGAGTCTAATGAACACCCACAATTCAGGCAATGTTGAGCCGATGACTGGTAAGAATAATTTGTATTGGATAATAGACTCAGGATGTTCGCAACATATGACGGGAAAAGGTGAATTCCTTACCAAGAAACAACAGATTCTTGACTGTCCAATTGGGCTACTTAATGGTAGTCAGATGATGGCTTCAAAGAAAGGATCAACTTTCTTAAATGAACACATTCAGCTGGAAAATGTTCTTGACGCTCCAGGATTGAAGTTTAATTTGATCTCTGTGTCACAATTGATAGATGAATTAAATTGTAACGTGTTGTTTACTAATAAGTTATGTTTGATACAGGACCGCACTTCGAGGATGGTGATTGGCACGGGTGAACGACGTGAGGGGCTTTACTACTTGAAGAATAGATCACCAGCTCTAGTGCTCAAGGTCGGGACTGTAGCCGTGGATAATTTATGGCATAGGAGAATGGGGCATCCCTCTTCAAAGATAGTAGACATGATATCTGGTGTTAGGAACTCCGTTTCAAATAAAAGTTGTGATGTTTGCTTTAGAGCTAAACAAACTAGAGAAGTGTTACATTTAAGTGACAATAATGCTAATAAAATTTTCGATCTTGTTCATTGTGATTTGTGGGGGCCCTATAGAGTTCCTAGTTCATCGAATGCTTCTTATTTTCTTACGATTGTAGATGATTTCTCACGATGTGTTTGGATATACTTGTTAATTGATAAAACAGAAGTAGGACAGGTATTGAAAACTTTCTTTGCCATGGTTGAGAGACAATTTGATCGAAAAGTGAAGGTGGTGCGAAGTGACAATGGCACTGAGTTCATGGTAATGAGAAGTTATTTTCAAGAAAATGGAATGCTCCATCAAACATCTTGTGTAGGAACACCGCAGCAAAACGGACGAGTAGAAAGAAAGCATCGCCATATTCTTAATGTGGCACGAGCTTTGCGATTTCAGGCTGATCTCCCTATCAATTTTTGGGGTGAATGTGTGTTAACGGCTGGATATTTGATCAATAGGACTCCATCGCAAGTGCTGAAATGGAAGACACCTTACGAAGTATTGTTTGGTAAACCCCCTACTTATGATTATATTCGTGTGTTTGGATGTTTATGTTATACTAAAAATTTGAATCGTGAAAACGATAAGTTTGCTAGTCGAAGTCGTAAATGTGTTTTTGTGGGATATCCATTCGGTCAAAAGGGATGGAGAGTTTATGATCTGGAAACCAAAAAATACTTTGTATCTAGAGATGTGGTGTTTTATGAAAATGAATTTCCATATGCTGTAGAAAATGTTCCACGTGATACATTTAGCCAAAAATAAATGCAGCAACTTGAACCTAGTGAGGAAGATGATGTACTGTCGAGAGCAAAGAATGGAATGGACATTACTAATTCAAGTAATGAGGGTGATTCATCACCTGGAATGGACATTACTAATTCAAGTAATGAGGGTGATTCATCACCATCACCTGTCCCCATGGAAAATACTGAAGTTAGGGAGGGTGATGTTGGGATCGAACCTAATGTAGAACCAGCAGAAGAAGTGGAGCAGCTTGGGCGTGGTTTGCGCTCAAAGCAAGTGCCGACTAGACTTAAAGACTATGTCACCTGTACAGTACAAAGAAAAAGCCCCTCTGTGAGTTCACCTGCACCAATCTCATTCTCAGGTACGTCCTACGACTTAGCTTGTTATGTGAATTACACGAATTTCTCACCACAGCATCAAGTTTTCTTAGCAGCAATAACAAAGAATATTGAGCCCCAATTTTACCACCAAGCAGTGAAAGATGTTAAGTGGCGTGAAGCAATGAAGAAAGAGATCGATGCTCTTGAGAAGAATGGGACATGGACTCTTGTTCCACTGCCACACGGGAAGAAGGCAATTGGGAGTAAATGGGTCTATAAAATCAAATACAACTCTGATGGAACAATCGAACGATACAAGGCACGACTTGTCATACTTGGCAATAATCAGATTGAGGGCATCGATTACAATGAAACTTTTGCTCCAGTGGCCAAAATGGTGACAGTACGCACTTTACTCTCTGTGACAGCAGTAAAAGGATGGGAACTTCATCAAATGGATGTACACAATGCGTTTCTTCATGGGGAACTAGCAGAGGAAGTATATATGAAGGTACCACCTGGTTATCACACGTCCAATCCTAACACAGTATGTCGTTTGAAAAAATCTCTCTACGGTTTGAGACAGGCCCCTAGGTGTTGGTTTGCCAGGCTGTCTGCTGCTCTTACCCAATACGGGTTTACTCAATCTCACTCAGATTATTCTTTATTCACTCTTCATCGTGGTGAGAAATCCTTGTTTGTTTTGATATATGTTGATGACCTTATCATTGCGGGAAATGGTGCTGAATTAATTGTTCATTTCAAATCCTACCTGAGTCGTTGTTTTCATATGAAAGACCTGGGTACTTTGAAATATTTCTTGGGTGTTGAAGTGGCTAGGAATGCTGAGGGTATTTTTTTGTGCCAGCGTAAGTATGCTTTGGATATTATTAATGAGGCTGGTTTGTTAGGAGCGAAGCCATCCAATTTTCCTATGGAACAACATCATCATCTTGCATTGGCCAAAGGAAGTTTGCTCGATGATCCTGAACAATATCGACGTTTGGTAGGCAGGTTGATTTACTTAAATCTCACTCGACCTGATTTGACATATGCTGTTCATATTCTTTCTCAGTTCATGCAACAACCTCGGAAAGAACATTGGGAAGCCGCGCTACGGGTTGTGCGTTATTTAAAAGGTAGTCCAGGCCAAGGCATTGTTCTTAAGGTTCAGTGTGAACTTAAACTTCAGGCCTATTGTGATTCGGATTGGGGAGGATGCCCTTTAACAAGACGTTCGCTTACTGGATACTTGGTTTTTTTGGGTAGTTCACCTGTCTCTTGGAAGACTAAGAAGCAACAAACGGTGTCACGCTCTTCAGCAGAAGCAGAATATCGTGCCATGGCTGCCACGGTAAGTGAACTGAAGTGGCTAAAGGGTTTGCTCAGGTCGTTAGGAGTGTGTGATAGTGGTGCAGTTCCCTTGTTCTGTGATAGTCAGGCAGCAATGCACATTGCTGCCAATCCAGTCTTCCATGAGCGTACGAAGCACATTGAAGTAGATTGCCACTTTGTGCGGGATGAACTTCAGAAGGGAGGAATTACTACAGCTTATGTTCGCAGCGACGCCCAATTGGCTGATATATTTACTAAAGCATTAGGTCGACAACATTTCATTTTCCTTCTTCGCAAGTTAGGCATTCGAAATCCTCATGCTCCAACTTGAGGGAGGGTATTAGATAATGCATGCAGAGTTGCATGCAGAGTTTGAAACGCAGCATGCAGAGTTTGAAGAGTTTGAAATATTTTGGTTAGATAAGTATTTCATATTTTGAATAGTTGAGATAAGTATTTAAATAGTTGAGATAAGAATAACTTGTTGTAGAGTTTGTTACGGAAGAAGCTACGGTTGTAGTTGTATATATAGAGATTGATTTGTGATCAATAACATGAACGAGGGTTCTCTAATCAAATTTCTCAGATACCATACATATATTAATTTTTCTGATTTGGGAAACGCAATTACCCAATAAAGTATTGCTTGATTCAAAACCTGAAAACCAAATAAAAAATTTGACAATGCAATTCGGTTTCTAATGTTGAGAAAGTTGACGTGTTCAAAGTTGACAAATTAATATGATCAATTATTATTAGAAAAAAAAGGTTTATTTCTTATTTGGTTTGGTTCTGAGATGATCTAGAAGCCAGTTCTGTTTCTATATGGTGCGGTGCATGCATGCATATAAAAAGATGAGATGGGTTTACCAATTTGATTTCGATGTATTCAGAAAATTTTATATATATAGTTTTTGTCTAATGAAGATATTATGAATATATCTATAAAATATATATATAAATAAAAATAATACATATTTAAATACATTTATTTTAATTTATTGTATTTGTTATAGTTTAAAGTATTGATGACATACTCCATTGAAGATTTTTCTTTGTATTGACAAATGACAAGTTCGGTTGGTTTTAATAGTCTGCAAATGCACAAATTCTGTAAGTGCACAAATTCTGTTATTTAATAGTCTGCAAGTTGGGTTGGTTTTGTTAACATTATTTTTTTTTATTTTATATGATAGTGTCTTATATGAATACAAAAATGAACAATTTTTTTTTTACCCGAATTGATCCGAATAACCCGAATTTAACCCGAACCCGGATTAACCCGAATCCGATCCGATTACACCCGACCCGAATTAACCCGAATTCATCCGAATAACTTGGATTTAATCCGAACCCGAATTAACCCGCATCCGATCCGATCCGAACTCCACCCGACTTTTTAACCTGACCCAATCCGATCCGAATTTAATTCGGATCGGATAGGATCGGGTTATAAGTTCGGATGGAGTTCGGATCGATTTTTATCCAAACCGACCAACCCGAAACCCGATCGGGTTTATCCGAACCCGATTTTGCCCACCCCTATTGATAATAGGAGTTCGGCTAGTACATTATTCTTGTCAGCCTTTACTCGAATGAGGTTAAAAATATCACAACTCCATTTCAAAGATTCACTAGAGGAAATGTAGTTCTTTAGAGAATTATACAGCTCATATTGTCCTTTGGAAAAAGTATGAGCATGGTTACCATGATTGTTAATTTTATAGTTGCTAATCAACCAAATTCCTATAATTGTCTTAAGAAGGCCAATTATTTGTATAATAAAAAGCAACAACTTTGATTTATCATTATACATGGAAGTTTTTAACTAAAGTTGGGGTTAAAGTTATATGAAGAGAACAAAAGGAAGCAATGGAGAGTTATGAGATAAAATTTAGAATGGAAAATAAGCTCTTCAAATCACAAGCCTTGATCTTCGAATAATGAAATATGATCAATGGGAAAGTCAAGACAATGACTTGAAAGACTTCCATTTCATGAACATCCAAGTAAGGTAGTCAAGATTAAAAGTCAATTGCTTGATCAATCAAGTAAGGTAGTCAAGATTAGAAGTCAATTGCTTGATCAATCAAGTAAGGTAGTCAAGATTAGAAGTCAATTGCTTGATCAATTGAAAAAATAACTTGTTAACTACCTCGAAGAATATTGTTATATTTTTACTTGCACACATGAAGATATGCTAGGCATTGATCCTAAAGTTATAGCACATCAGTTAAGTACTAACCCAAAGATGAAACCGTTTAGATAGAAAAAAAATTTTTAAACACTAAAAGATCTTTAGCTATAAAGAAAGAAGTAGATAAACTTCTTAAGGCTGGTTTTATCAATAAAGCAAGGTATCTTAAGTGATTAGCCAATGTTATGATGGCAAGGAAAGCCAATAAGAGGTAGAAGATGTGCATTGACTTCATGATCTCAACAAAGCTTATCATAAAAGTAACTTTCCTTTATCAATGATTGAACAATTAATAAATGCAACACTAGACATGGAGTGTCAAGCTTCATGGATGCATACTCAGATTATAATCAAATAAAGGTGCATGAACTTCACCAAGAGAATACAACTTTTATCAATAATCAAGGTCTCTATTGCTATAAGGTTTTGCCTTTTGGACTCAAGAACATTGGGCCCATCTATCGGAGATTGGTAAATATTATATTTGTTAGACAAATTGGGCATACCATGAAGGTTTACATATATGACAAACTCATGAAGAGCCTTAACCCTAAAGACCATGTAAAAGATTTATAGGATACCTATGATGTCATTAAAAAGTATAAAATAAAGTTGAATTCAACTAAATGTGCATTTGACTTATCATCAAGAAAATTTTTTAGCTTCATGGTAAATAAAAGAGGCATTGAGATCAATCCTGAGAAGGTCCAAGTATTGGTTAACATGAAGTCTCTAAAGATTGTTAAGGAAACTCAGAGGTTGAAGAGAGCAGTAGTAGCCTTAAATCGCTTTATCTCTTAAGCCACAAATAAGTGCCGTTCTTTATTTAAGGCTATTAGGAAAAGAAAAGAAAGAAAAGAGATAAAGTCAACTGAGGAATGGGAAAAAAACATTTTAAAAAGCTTTAGGAATATTAAAAAAAGCCTATATTTGCTTGTTAAGCCAATCCAAGGTGAATGCATCTTCCTCTATCTTGCGATTTCTAAACATAATGCTAACTTTGTCCTTATTTAAGAAGATGATAGTGCAAAAACCTATATACTATATAACTAAAGCATTGGCTGATGTACAGACAAGATATTTGAATCTTTGAAAGATTTTCCTAGCCTTGATTATTTTAGTAAGAATGATAAAGCATTACTTCCATGCTCATACCATAATAATCCTTATTGATCGGCCAATTCAAAAAGTCTTTACTAAGCATGACATTTCAGGAAGGCCAACCAAGTGGGCTAATGAGCTTGGAGGGCTAGACATCTTGTATTATCTTAGGACGTTATTAAAATGACAAATGATGGCAAACTTTATTGCGGAATTTACTAAACAAGAGAGAGTATCACACTATCCTAAAGAGGATCATCATGATAAATGTCTCTCTACATCAATAGATCCTCTAATAAACAAGGATACGGTTGAAGGTTTATAGTGATTATCCCATACAATGTTGAAATCAGATGTGTTATTAGGTATGGCTTCAATGCTTGAAGCTTGTCTTGTTGACCTTAGGCTAGTTGGAGCATAAGGTGCTAAGGATATACATGCCTTCAGTGAATTTCAATTGGTGGTTAATCGAGTGAATTATAACTATATAGCTCAGGATTTCAACATAATTGTATATCTTGATTGAAATAATGAGTTGCTGAGGGACTTCAACTATGAAATAAAACAAATTCGCTGAAAATGAGAGATACTAAACTACAAGGAGGTGATCATAGATAATCCGCTTTACAAATATAAATAGTCACTTTTCTCTTCCCAAGTGTTTGAAGCCTAAATATAAAGATAATGTCCTACGTGAAACCCATGTGGGAATATTTAAAATCATTATGAAGGATCATCACTCACTTACAAGGCTATAAAATAAAGATACTTTTGGCCGACTATGAGACCAGATGCCTTGGAGCTAACAAAAAGGTGTGATAAGTGTTAGAGGTTTGTTATAGTACCTAATCAATCTATAAAGAAGCTAACTCTTCTTCTCACTCCTTGGTCGTTTGCCTAATAAGCAAATGATCTAATTGGTCCTCTTCCAAAAGAAAAAAAGGCAAATAAGGTTTACTATAGTTACCATTGATTGCTTCACAGAGTGGTTGGAGGCTGAGCCTTTGGTAACTATTAATGAAAAGAGTACTACTTACTTCTTAACATTATATGTTGGTATAGTATACATTATACTATAATCACTAACAATGAAAAGTAATTTGACAATGACAATTTTCGTAGGTTTTATAGAAAACTTAACATAAAAAATTATTCTTATTTTCCCTCACATTCTCAATCGAATGGGAAAGTAGAAGCCGTCAATTGAGTTATTAATCAACTTCTGAAAGCTAGACTAGAGAAAGCCAAAGGACATGGCCAACTAAGTTTTCATTTGTCCTATATTCCTATAAAACTACTCTAAGGATTCCTATGAAGAAACTTATTTCTTCTTAGCATTTGGAGCACAAGCTGTTATCCTTATTGAGATAGATACACAAATTTATTTGAGTACAACACCTTAATACCATCATCAATAATGAGTTATTGCTCCATAGCTTAGACTTTTTGGAAGAGAAAAGAGATCAGGCCATAATCAAAGTTATTGCCTATCAAGAAAAATAAGCTCGTTATTACAATGCTAGGGTCAGAATCCAAAGATTCTGAATTAGAGATCTTATTCTAAAAAATGTTTTACCTAACAGTCAAGAACCAAGGGTCAACACCCTAGGTCCTAATAGGGAAGGACCTTACAGAATTAAAGAAGTAGTTAAGCTAGGAACTTATATTTTATATACCTTAAGTGGAAAGATCTTAGGACATCCTTGAAATGCTAAATATCTCAAGATTTATGATAACTCTATGAAATGAGAGTTGTCATGGCATTTTTAGACTTAAATTAATATTAATTAGAAAGTTAATGATGTGTTTTTTTTATTGCATTTTGGTTATATTTTGCATGAGAATCTATTTAAGTTTATTTTTACTAAATTGATTTTTTTTAGTTCATTTTGTGCTCTAATTATGTGCATGATTGTAAGGGACTAAAAAAGCCCAAGTTTTATAGATGGAATGTTGCTGCAATAGATTTGCAGAGATAACAAAAGAACTTGATTGTAGGGGAAATAAAACAAGTCTGGAACAGAGAAGATGTTGTAACCGTTGTTGCAGCAATCCTGTAGCAGATGCAGACAAGATTTCGTGCATGTTAACTGAAAGAAAGTTTCTAAAAATGGAAGAAACGCAGCCACACCCTTCTGGTTACCCTAATGCCAAGATATAAAAGGAGCGCATGTGAAAATAAAAAGGAGGCCAACACAAAAGAAAAAAATAATAGAGAAAAACAAAAAGAAAACATAGAAACAAGAGAGAATTGAGGGTTGCAATAGAGGTTTCATGGAGAAAAAAAAGGAGAGATCGTAAGATCTAGCGGAACTCAATTCCTAATCTTCGTTACTTGTTTTTCTTTACTTATAGGAATGTATTTGATGGTTAAAATGATTTTTGTTACTGTTTTATCACAAATCATGAACTAAACTTTGTTGTGGTTGAGTGTTAAACAAGCTTAATGGTTATTTGACTGATATATATGTGTTGCTTTGGATTTACTGCAGCATTTTGTCTTGATTTTAATAAGAACGAGTCTCAAAAAGGTATGTTTAGTGGAACAAATTAAGACAATACATGGTTTTACATTGGGTTTCCCAAATTAAGTTAATCTCAATTTGAATAAAGTCATGCTTGATCTAAAATTAGTGAAAAACTAGATGATTGACGCTAAAAAGTGTATATTTAATAAGGATAAAATTATCAGTTTTTCACTTATTGCATCGATTAATGCGCTTATTATTCTTAAATTATCTTAACACTCCCCAAATATATTTTTATATTAAATTAACTTGTAATATGTTAATTTTATATTGTAAATATATTTCAATAATAAAGAGGAGTTGGAACTGGAAGCGGGAGTAAAGAAGAATTGTTAGAGCCATTTCGAAAGTATTATTAAGGAGATATAATTAAAAAATAATTAAAAATAAAAAAAAAATTAAAAAATATGGGCAATCATGCCGGTAATGGTCAAAAGGCTATTATGCCATCTGACCATCACCCATGTTTTGCTTGTTTGTTTATGTGATAATAATAAGAAATAATAATATAATAAAAGAAGTTGAAGCTGACGATCTCCTATAAATAGGGGAAACTTTTGCGAGCAAGGGGACCAAAAGAGAGAATGGGGAGTGAAGTTGAAGAAATCTTTCTTTCTTTTTTTTTTGTGTAATTAATAGTCTTGTAATTTATTTCATAAGTCTATTAAATAAAATGAGTGTTAGATAGAGCCAAGAAAATTCTTTTATACCATCGGGAGTAATTTCGCCAGCTGGCGTCAACAAATCAGAATCATGGATAAGGAAGGATTGTTAAATCCTTATATTCTCAAGATGAATATCTTTCCTTTTTAAAATTGGATTTGTTTCAAATTTTAAAATATTCTTTCCAAACTTATCCTATTAATTACCTTCTTCTTCCAACTTTATCACTAGATATAAATTAGGGATTGACTGTAGCTTTTAATTCTCACCCAAATTATTTCTCTTCTCGCCATTACTTCTTGCAATTAATTGCCAACCTTTCCACAATTTACTTTCCTATAGGCACATAACAAGTCCATTCAGTTTGCTCTTGCAATGACGAGGTACAAGAAGATAGTTGCTCGATTAAAGAATCCTTCACGCTTCTAGAGCTACAAGGCTAAAGACAAATTTGAAGAATTTATAGAGCCGGGGAAGATTTTGGAGGAAAAGGGTTTCATATTCCCCATGCAACCCACAGGTGTAATGAGCATCATCCATACTACTGTAGTAAGGTAAGGATGATTACCAGCCAGAGTAAAAAGAAGCAGAGAATGCTGAAGCAGACATAGAAAATTTAGAAGGCAAAGAGGAAGAAGAGGGCAATACAGATGACGAGGACAAAGAGGAATAACTCCCAAAGGTGACTTCTTCACGTAAAGGTAAAGAGAAAATTCTGAAAGATGAGGAGTCAGGATCAGATTGAGAGGAGGATGTAGATGCAGTTATAGAGCAAGCTATTAGCAAAGTTGCTAGAGTAGAAGGGGCGAGAAGTGGTCTGAGAACCCTTATTGCCAGCATTACTGCTGAAGAGTCTGTTGCAGTAAAACATCCAACAACAAGGGAGTATCTCCTACCGGCCCATTTTTATTTTTCAACATCTGAAACTTTTCTTTTATTTATTTTTTTTTATTTGTAGTTCTTTCTTGTTAATGCATGCATGTTTGTTTTGGTTTTAATTTTTGTGCTTGTGAGGATACAATACCTCTCAAGTTTGGGGTGGTTGTGTTATGGTGTATTGTGTTGTGTGTTATGTGAAACTCTATTATCTAATATTTGTGTATGGATTGGAAAACCTAATAAAGATAAATTGAGTATTATTCAGTAATTGAGAATGCCAAGTAGGGATAGTTATAGATAGAGGTTGAAATTTTGTCTCAAACACTTAGACTTTGGTTGAGTTTCATGAGTATTCTGTAGCAGAGCCAGGAGAAAAACATTAAGAGTAGAAAAAATATTAAGGTTGGGGAAAATTTTTGTTAAATTGTGCTCGTTATAAAATAAATTTTGCTCTAATGGCTTAAGTTGCTAAGTAACCAGGGCTGAGAATGCACCACATATGAATACTTGAGTAAAAAGGCAACAAGTGCTATGAGCATTATTGTAGCATCTATGACTAAAAAAAAATAGAGAGAGAGAGAGAGAGAGAGAGTCCTCTGTCTAAGATATTGAGTAGTCATTTTTGTTCATGAGCCCTATGTTCAGCTTTAAGTTAAAGGTGCCCATAGATAAGACTATATTATGACATTGTTGTAGCAACTCTGATCTGGGTATTGGTTGAGTAATTGGATGTCATCATTACAAGTGATAGACATTCACATGAAAAGTCAATGATACATTGAAGAGAAATTGACTTAAAAAAAAGAAAGAAAAAATCCTTGCAAATTTGATGACAGAGCTAAGTTATTTGTTGCATTGTTGTGTGATTGAAGTGTGAGTGTTATTGCCATTTCTTGAGGACAAGTAATGGTTTAAGTTTAGGGGTGTGATAACTCTATGAAATGAGAGTTATCATGACAATTTTAGACTTAAATCAAGATTATTTACAGAGTAAATGACGTGTTTTTATTGCATTTTATTTTTATTTTCTATGAATATCCATTTTAGTTTATTTTCAATAAATTACGTTGTTTTAGAATAATTTTGTGTGCTTAGATCATATGCATAATTATAGGTAACTGGAAGCTCAAATTTCAAGGAAGGAATGATGCTGCAATAGGTTTATAAAAGAAGAAAAAAAACTTAGCTATAGAAGAATTGAAACAAGTCTGAAATAGTGCAGATGTTGTAGCCATTGCTGTAGCAATCTTGGAACAACGACAAAGAAGATTTCGCGCGAAATACTTAGAAGATTGCAATCTGCAATTTCCTAATCTGGAAGATACGCACCATAGACTTCCATTTACCCTAATTTTTAGCTATAAAAGAAGCACACGTAAAGGAAAAGGAGAGCCGTCACCCAAGGAAAAAAAACCACAAAGAAACAAAAGAAAAACAAAATTCAAAAGGGAGATTGAGGGTGCACCAGAGGAGCAAATGCAGAGATCCATTGAAAATCAATATTTCTTGTTCTTTTCTTTTTTTCTATCTATTCATGGGGATGTATTTGATGGCTAAAACTCTTTTATTTATTTTTCTTTTGCAAATCATGAACTAAATTTGATTGTAGTTGAGTGATAAATAAACTTAATGGATGTTTGACTAACATAAGTGTGTTGCTCAGTGTTTGCTATAGTATTTTGTCTTAATTGTATTTATTTTAATTCCTTATTTCGGATGATCACCTATTTAGAGTATACTAACTAAGAAAGAGCTTAAAAAATGCATGACTTAGCGGATCTCATTAAGACAATACTTGATTTTAGATTGGGTTTCCTGAGTTGAGTTTTACTTGATTCCAAAAGGGTCATGCTTAATCTAAACTTAGTGATGAACTAGATATAGGGATTCACCTTGTAGGGTAATTAGAATCTAAAACGTGTGATGTTATATCTAATGTTAGCATAACAACTTATCACTTTTAGGTTGCATATAGATATAAGATATCCAACATGCGACAGCTGAGGATACATAAGGATTCTACCCAGTGCTATAACAGATGCTATAGCAACCGAGCTAAAATTAGAAAATAGTCAAAACTGTTAAGTGAGTTTAATCACTCAACTACTCCTATCTTATTGATTGCATCTTTGTGTTTGATTTATGATTTCCTTTATTGCATTTTTTTATTTAGTTAGTTTACTAGTTTTTTTAATTATTTTATTTTAATTTAATCTAAATTACACTGTCAGAATTGTTGTAGCAAATCTGATAATATCGATCTCTATGGAGACGATCTTGAATATTCATCATTATTTATTTGTTGTGTACACTTGAACATTAACACCCATAGCATTAGAACTTACACATTACTATCATAATTATATTTTCATCTTCGAATTTGCTTTCTTCGTCGTTTTCCGATTTTGAAGCTTTCAGGGCAATGCTCTTTTTCTTTTTATCTTCATCACCTCTTTCAGCTGTCAAATCTTTTCATAAGAAATAAGTGAGCCAATTAAATCATCAATAGTTAAAGTATTTAAATCTTTAGCTTCCTCAATGGTAGTTCTTTTATGTCTCCATTCTTTTGGTAAAGACCTAATGATTTTCTTAATTTTCACACTTTTTGAAAAGGTCTTTCCTAGGGGTCTTAGAGTGTTTACAATATTTGTAAATCTAATGTATATAGAATGCACACTCTCATTTTGTTCCATTTGGAATAAATTATGTTGCTTAGTGTATCTATTGATTTTAGACTCTTTGACTTGATTTGTACCTTTATTAATTACCTCAAGTTTCTTCTAAATTTCATATGCATTAAAAAACCTAAAACTCTATTAAATGCTTTTTTATCCAAAGCACAAAATAGGCATTCATGACTTTCGAATTTAAAAAGCCCTTCTTCTTTTCCACCTTATTCCATTCAAGTGAAGGTTTTGGAATTTCTTTCGTTTCTTTATATTTAGTAGTTAGCATGAATAAACCATCACTAACAATTTTTTTATATTTTATAATCCAAAGCTTGTAAGTAAATATGGATAATCATTCCATCAAAGAATGTTGGCCTAGTAATGGACTGACCTTCCTTAAAGGTAGTATCATTTAGGGTTATCATGGATTTTTCACTCTGGACGATTAAGTCCTAACAAGGGAACCTTATTTTGATACCAAAGGAATACTAGTTAAGCAACCCAAAAGGAGGGTAAATTGGGTTTTAAAAAATTATGGCATAATTAAATCAAAATCTAACGGAAATGTCTTATAAAATTAAGCAAAAAACAAACAAATAAATAATAACAATCAAAATGTAAAAAGAGAAGGGAAAGATAATTAAATACGAGATTTTTACGTGGTTTGACAAATCCCACCTATGTCCACACCTTTAAGCTCACTAGGCTTGAGAATTCCACTAACTAAGCCTTATATCTTGAGGATTCAAAATCTTTACAATTAACTTTCAAGTTGTCAATCAACCTTTATACCAAGAGGTTATCCCAAACCTCTAAACCTAAGTATTTTCCACTCTCAAACTCTCAATTTGATCAAGATTATACAAAAGTTTCTTCACATAATGTATATGTTTACAAATGAAAGTTCAAGGTGTGATCTAACAAGTTTTAAGCATAAGAAAGATTAAATGCATAATAACAAGCTCGATGTTAATTGTAGAATCCATTTTGATTTAGATTTGATTGAGCCTTTTTATAATTAGAGAAAAAAACTAGCCGTTGTTGACTTTCTAGAGATAATCGAATCGCCATTAACCTATATTGGATTACTGTTTTGACCTCGTGCAAGTGACCGTTATGAAGAATTTTTTAAAATGTCCGATCGCCGTTAACTGTATATCAATTAGCCGTTATTTTCCAGTGACCTGCAAGGAGTTTATCAGCTAGCTATTTACACTTAACAGTTCACTGTCTGCAAAGCAAATTCCTCTCTGGAAATTATCGATTAGTCGTTTTCTCATAAACGGTTCACCGTTATTGTCTAGAATCAATAAAACATTTTATCTGTAAAAACAAATCCTTTTTGGAAATTATCGATTGGTCGTTTTCTCATTAATTGTTTGCCGTTATTTTCCATAATCAAAACAACATTTTAAACCTTATGAAAACGGTTTGCCATTAATTATTAACAGTTATCCGATTTTCTGAAGAAAGATAAACTTGTTAGAAACAATGTACAACTTAATAAATTTATCCAATTTTAAAGACTCCAACATCCTTAACTAATGACACATATGATTTGTTATCATCAAAATCAATATTATGAGAGTATTTATGTCAACATTTCCTTGAAGTGGATTTCCTTGAACTGGACAAGGCATCCTTTAAATGGTCAAAGACCCTTTCTCTTAAGGGTAAGGCTCTATTTACAAACATAGGTGACATGAAATTATAGTTTTATTCGATACCCTAATTCCATTCCTACGACATGTGCCACTCATTCTAACTTGTATGCATTGACTTGGGTCTCGTTATTAGAAAAATATATGATTATTTCATATACACCTTTTCTATTCTTAGGGTAATTTTCATTAACCTCTCCTTTAATATCCCCAACCCACACATAAATGGACTTTATGTGCAAATTATTATTGATGTCCACTAACCCAAGCATTTGACTATTAAGTATGATGACGATTGAGAGAAAATACACTAACGCTCTTTAGTAAACAATTATGAAAGAAATAATGGATAAAAACGATGTTAATATGAGTGATTATTTTGCAACATGTAAAAATTAAACATGAGACGATATAAAATAAGTCAAAAATAAAGTTTTTACTGAATGACATAAGACATATAATATTGAAGAATATACTCTTTTGTATTTCATATTTGCATTGAATTAGATTGTAATTAATTGCATGGTATCTTTAACAAGCTCACACAATAATAGGCAAAAAATAAAAATAAGAAAAGAGAAGAAAACAATTTAATAAAACTTCCATTAATCAAATATTGACGTAAAATTTCAAATTTACTTCAAATTTAGAGCCACTTGGCAACAACTCCATTTCAACAAAAAATAATCTAATTTTCTTTGTACTTAAATCTATTTAAAAGCACCTACATTTCATGAAATATTGAAGTAAATTTTCAAATCTACTTTAAGTTTATAGCCACTTGGCAACAACTCCATTTCAACAAAAATTAAACTAATTTTCTTTAGACTTAAATCTATTTGAGAGCACCTACATTTCATCAAATATTAAACTAAAATTTCCAGAATTTGCATCAAGTTTTAAGTTATTTGAAAGAACTAACATTTCATGAAAAAATTGAACAATTTTTCATAATTTGCTTCAAATTAAAGGTCATTTGATAACATATGCATTTGATCATATATTAAAGCTAATTTTAAAAAGATCTTGTTAAATTTGATGAAGTTATGTAATTCCCTTTGATGGAAACGGTCAAAAAAACTAAGCATTTGCTTGGGGGAGGTTAGTGTTAATTAGGACACATAATGTCCACCTATATGTTGGTTGGAGATAGTTGAGCGGAGGCAAGTGAAAATCACCATTGTTTCTGATGTCTTTGAAAATGATTTCTTTAGGCAATGGATACGTTCTATCCTCATTTTTTTCCCTTGTAAGTTCCTCATGAGACCCATCCGGAATAAGATATTATTTGGATTGGCTCTTTCAGATTTCAAGACAAGGATACGTGGCATGTTTTGCTTTCCATGGAAATATGGCACCTGCACCATCCATTTATAAGTTTTATATTTCATTATCTTATTTTACACCTAATATTGATTCACAGATTTTATGTTACATTAATAAGTTTTCATTTTGTTTACCAATAATACACTAATTTATTGTGCTTATATTAATTTACTTCTTTTACCTTATATTTACACGTCTTATATTCTATTTACTTAATTTAAATTTTATTTTATACCTACTATTGATTTACAAGTTTTATTTATATTTATTATTTTTTATTTTTTTTCAATAGTATACCAATATACCACTTTCATATTAATTTACTTATTTTACCTTCTTTGAAAGTCTTATATTCCATTTACTTAATTTATGTTTCATCTTACGTTTAATGTTGATTACAATTTTTATATTTTATTTATAAATTTTTGTTTTTATTTACCTATAATAAATCAACTTACCACTCTTGTACTAATTTACTTGTTTTATTTTCTATATACAAGTATTATATTCCATTTAGTTAATTTATATTTTATTTTACACTCAGGACTAGTTTAGTAATGTTGTAGGTTTTAGAATAATTACTGTTATTTATGCTATAAAAATAATTTTTAAGAGAATCAATTAAACATTTGACAAAATTTATTTTTAAAACTGTTGTGAGTTTTAAAATCCCTTACGTATGTTTGGTAAATCCTACTGTGAAATTATTTTAGGAATGTAATGGCCAAATTAGACATAATATTGAATAAAATTTAATTATTTACACGTTTATAAACATATGCATAAAATATTCTTTATTGTGTATATATAATTATTGATAACTAAAATAAATATTTGATATTTAGTACTTTTATTTTTTTTTCATCTTGTTATCTCAATATAATTGGTAGTAATAATAATCTCTTTAAATGTTAATGATTTTATTTTCTAGTTAATAAGAATAATTTTTTTATTTATTTTATAATACCTTTGAGGTTATATATGTAATTGTATGAAGTATAAAACTGATTTTAAAATTAGATTATGAAAAGTTATTCATTTTCTAGTTTTCAAAATCCACTGTAAGATTGAGTGATTTTACCAAAAGTAATTTTGTAAAAATTTAACGAAAACTAAAATTAGTTTTTACCTTTTTAAAATCACTTTTGATCCTTCTAAAAGAAATCCCAAACGAGTCCTTAATAGTGATTTACAAGTTTTATGATAAACAAAAATGAAAAAAAACTATTTAAAATTTTAATTTATTATTTATAATATATTTTAAATATATTTTATTTTATCAAAATATTAGCAAATTAAGATTATATATAATCAGTTAATTGCTGATATTATTAATTTTTGTGGTTATTTTTATTATTACCTGAGTGAATATTAAATTTACTATAATCAATTATTGCAACAATTTATTAAATTGTTATTTATTGATAAATTATTAAATGCACAGGTAATGAAAAATTAATCTCATGATTTTTTTTAACTCTAATTAATCTCATAAGTTAGTACGCATAAGTGAAAGTAACAATTTACCTCCATAAATAAAAACTAAATTCGAAGTAAATCATGAACAAAAAAAAATTAAATAATCATTTAACAAATGTTAAGTAATAAATAAAAATTGAGTAAAACGTGAAAAAAAATTGCATAAATGATTTTTTTTTTAATTTGGGATAATTAATCCGGTAATTTTAGGACTAAATTTGAATTTAGTTTTAGTCCAATCAAAGTTAAGCTTGCTACACATGTAATAAATGTTTAATACCAAAAGTAAGTCAAATATGTAACAACCTGCCTACTAGCAACCTACAACCAACTTCCTCCCCAAAATTCGGAAGCACACTATTAACATCTGTAACAACCTGTCTACTAGCAAGATATTGTAACAACTTGTCCCATAGCAAGATATTGTCTACTTTCATTTTCATGCTCTCGTCCTTCACCCACATAATTTTGTTCTTTATATAGACCTCTTGTTAGTCTAAGGGAGGTCATCCCTCACAGGCTCATTACCAACATCATTCTCAAGCAATGTGAGATATCGCAATCTACCCCTTTTAGTGCCTAGCGTCCTTGCTGGCAATGACTATTCACACACTTCTGGTGGAGAGTGGCTTTGATAGTGTAATGATTTGCCCACTGGTATGATATTATTTGATTTAGGCTTCACGAACGCATCCTTCACTTTACGGTTTTGTTGTTAGTATGGCCCCAAGCATACACCAAAAGCATCTTGCTGGTCTAAAGGAGGTTATCCCTTACAAGCTCATTGCCAATATCATTCCCAAGCAATGTGAGCTATTAGAATCTACCTCCTATAGAGCCAATGTCCTTGTTGACAATGACCATATGCATACTTGTGGTTGAGAGTGTCTCAGGTACCATCTATAATCTACATATTAATAAGATATTATCTACTTCAAACTTCACATCATAGTTTTAATTTTGATATGGCCCAAGCCCATCCAAAAGCTCTGCTGCTAGCGTATGAGATGTCATCTCTTGTAAGATCATTACCAACATGGGTAATTTTTAAAAACCTCCCCTGAGATTTGAAGCAGTTGCAACTAGATGGTGAAAATTAATTTATTTGTAAGCACCCCCTTAAGTTCTTGTCCGTTTAATCTCCGTTTAGGTAGTTGGGGGCATTTATGACAATTCGTGAGAGAACTAAAAGCTTTGCAAAATCTAGTGGCTCAAGTGCATAATTAAGACCCGTCGTTTTAGTCATTATGCTTGGAGATCCAAATTTCCTAGGTTTTCCAAAAGCCTTCGATTGAATGCATTTTGAGCTCATTGTTATCAAAACTTGAATTGTTGGACCATTAACCCTTGAACCACAAAGAAATTTGTTGAATGCACGCACGCAATTGGCTTTAGTGCAGAATCATTTCAAGTAATGAAAAAATATTTGATTTGAGCATCAAATCTTGCAACCTGCGATTGAACCCCTGCGAGACTCAACCCTCGAACTAAGTCAGCAACTTCACCAAGTCATCCTCATTGCCGCCATCTCCACCCACATGTTTCAAAGCTGACATGCTCTTTGTTAATCCACACTTCAATTTTAGTCTTGATGGAGCCAACAACTCGGATGATGGAGTGAGTCAAGACTCGCCGAGTCAAGAAACTTTTGAGGCTATTATGGCCGTGCTATCTATGGAGGTTTGGACAAGGGTTTTGAGGTCGGCGAGGTGTTGAGCGAGAGTAGGGAAGTATGGTCCTTGGAGAGGAGGGCATCGTATTCAGTCTCAAGGTCAAGCGGAGCTTTAATGGCGGATGAGTTGAACTCGACCGAGTTGGGAACTAGGGTGCACTTGGAGGTCGACTTCTCAACTGAGGCTTACTTAAGAGCTTCTCGGACATTGAGCACTCGTGGAGATTGTTCCTGCCATGATGGATCTTCCATAAATGCAACTCTCTTCCTTTGATTTTGTGCAATTTTGATTGTTCACAGAGTTTATACGAAATGGAGGCAATGACCACTCACTGAGTCACTGTATAAACCAACCAACTAACTAAACAATTTGTCTTAAGGCTTGAAATTTCTTTGTTGATTTTTAGCAATGTCGTGTATACAAACTATCATTAGGGTAATTTCGACTTTTCAAAGTCAACTAACTGTCAACCAAAAATTTAACTAACGGTGAGAGGGTGCTTACAAATAAATTAATTTTCGCTATCTACTTGCAACTACCTCAAACCTCAGGGGAGGTTTTTAAAAATTACCCTTACCAACATCCTTCCCAAGTGATGTGAGAGGTCACACAATCCTATACTAGACCCAAGCCCCCAAACAAAGATACTTAAATTAGTATATTATATTAGTGTAAAGCATTATTTAATTAAGGTGAGAAGTTGTAAATTGTATTATTTATTCTCAATATTTATACATGAGCAATAGATCTATGCCGAGAAATTATTTTAAAGATGAAGATTCTAATTATATCATGCTTTAGACCAATAAGACATCCTATGGATTGAAATAACTCTACCTCGAAGGAAGATAATTACCCAAGTGAGATCTGAATGTTGAATTATTTGGTTTACCCTCAGATTAAATAAAAAGGGTTTACAAATAATTTTATTCTTATTTGAAATTATTTTCATAGCTAATTATTATAAAAATATATTTAACATAATTAAATAAATTTATTTATTTTATCAAATTATTAACTTGAGAATATTTCTAGCAAGTTGATTTTATGAAAATAAATATTTAGAGAGCGCAAGTGTTAAATTAAATTTATGAAGTGACATTAAAAAAAAAACCTTTTTAAATATATAAAAAGAAAACTTTTTGACTTATGACAGCATTTTCAAAACTCACGCAAAAAATAAATAAATAAATAAATTAGAAGCAAAGTTTGTATGCGTTTTAGAGAAGTGAAATAGTTCCATCGGAGCCCAAATTTAGGCTCTGAGAGCACCAGCATATCGCTGAGCTTGTTATCTAATGGTTGCTCAATCATTATAAAGATTCACAACAAATATAAATTTCAACCATCCCAACTCATGTTTATCAAATAATACAAATAAAAAATTGTCCCACTATTCCCTTTGTGGCATCATGCAACTACAGTTTTTTAAAAATTAGATTAAAGAGTACAAAAATTGATTACAATTCAATATGTCTTCGGGACCTGTATACATCTAGCAGAATGGTCTCTGGAATTTTGGAATTAAAGAAAGTAATCGAAGAATAAACTTTCACACCCATATAGAGATTTGAATCCTCAAACTAAAGGATGAGATAAAAGATGTGTCTAACCATCTCAAATTCTCAACTAAGAAGTTTTGCTCAAATCCCATTACCACCTTCAATACATTAAAATGACAAATTTCTTTTCTTTTACCGTATTTTCTTTTTGTTTTTGGAATATAAATAAGTTATGCTGAAGCAGTGATGAAATTCGAATTGTGGTGATTAATCAAATTGATCGAAACCAGGACTTGAATGATTGGTCAACTTGTGTAAGAAAATAGAATAATTACTAAATATGGAAAAAAATTCTGTAGATTTGTTTAATCCTTACCTGCACAGACTTAAAGATACAGAATTGGACTTGAAAACCAACTCAGTAAGACTTTTAGAAATGATAGCTAATATTCATCCTGTACCTATTCTAAATTTAAACCAATAACTAATAAATGAAAAATTAAAAAGAGCGTTCACACGAAATCGAAGGTGTCACAAATAGGGTAGCATGGGTGTAAACAAAATAATCATAAATAAAAATACCAGAAACAGCATGTCTAACAGAATTTTGAATATCCACTAGTTTGTAATTCAATGCTGTCTTTTTACAACGATGGAAACGAAACATTCCAAATTGTCCACTCAATTCTCCTCAATTTTCTCCAAAAGAATTAATGTTGTATCTTCCTCTTCTCCTTCTTGTTTGTGCCATAATGCGTTATTATTGATCTTCGCATGTTAATCTTGTTAATTGCTTTTTCCGATTCATCTTCGAGCTCCAACGGATAGAGGGATCCTTCCATTTTCCCCGGGGAGGGAGATCCTCTGCAAAATCGAATCACCATTTTTCATCTCCCTCCCTAATTGTTCAATTATTTGATTATTTTATCGATAAAAGATGAATTGCTTTCCATGTTTCCAGTCACAAAAAAGCAAGAAAGCAAATAAAAATTATGTGGAACGTTCATTACCTCCTCGCGATGAATGCAAAGAGCCCGGTATGCCCTTATATTCAATCTCAATGACTAATGTTCATGTTTTGACCAAAATTCTAGAGATCAAGTCGTTTCAAACAATCGACCTTGTTAGGAGTCTAGAAAGGAAATAGATTACACGACGACTATCGGCTTAAGTTTTGGGATTAACGGCGAGCACTGATCGAAAGAGTGTAATTATATTCAAGATAATTTTGGATATAATGTCAATTATGTAAGCAAAACCAGCATTATGCATTCTTAGGATTCAAGTTTTTAGTTTAAGGTGGAAAAGGTTGGGCGCAGTATAACTTAAAGGAAAAAGGACCAAAATTATTTATTACTTTTATAAGCGTAGCGTAACTGAAATCTAATCCAAGCTTTTTGAATCAACTCCAGAGATTCTATAAGTTGAACGAATCGGCATACATAACATTATCTATCATTAAAATAACATGATTATCATCATCAATACATATTCCGGTCAGTGCCAATATTTTGATAATTTGTTAAAGAAAATCAAGAAGATGCAAATCAAAATGTCCCATGTCCCTTTTTTTTTTGTTTTTTTTTTGAGAGAGTGCGTATCAATTTGAAGATAGTAAATTTGGGAGCGCATATCATCATCATCATCATTATTATTACTACTGTTATTATTCTTGTTGTATATTGTCTTCTTTTGGTGCAGAGAGCAAGAAGCAAAAGCAACCGCCAGCACCACCAGCAGCTATAAACAGAAATGAAGGAACAAAACAAGATGAAACTAAAAATATAAACGCACAAACATTCACCTTCCGTGAGTTAGCCGCTGCAACAAAGAATTTCCGTCAGGAATGTCTATTGGGTGAAGGGGGATTCGGAAGAGTCTACAAAGGGACACTTCAGTCTAACGGTCAGGTAATTTAATCTATTATTAACATTTGTTTTATACATTTGACTTCTCTATTTACTCCTGTTTCTTTTATATATATATATAGAGAGAGAGAGTGAGAGAGAGGGTCGTGCCTAGTAAGGATGTTTGGGTTTACAAGAATCAGAGTTGTACAATATTGCATAGTCATTTTACAATACTGTATAACTCTGATTCTGGTTCAAATCCTAATATTGTAAAATTCAGACGTCCAAACTTGAGCATCATTATAACATATAAATTTATATTCACATTTTGTTAAATTTTGGACGAGAGAGTTGGTAGACCGTACTGGTTTCCAGGTGGAGTTTAATATATAATTTGCTTCACTACAATGCATGGTGAATATATTATATATATACAGGTTGTGGCGGTGAAACAACTAGACAGGAATGGAATGCAAGGAAACAAAGAATTTCTTGTTGAAGTCTTGATGCTGAGCCTTCTACACCATCCAAATCTGGTCAATTTAATTGGATATTGTGCTGATGGAGATCAGAGGCTTTTGGTTTATGAATTTATGTCTGGAGGTTCCGTGGATAATCATTTACTAGGTATGCATACTTTGTTGAATCCTCTAATATGTAAAGCATCAGAGTCAATGTTTCGTGTCCAAAAAACACATACTAACTCCATCAGTTAGTTTTAATTTTGTAGATGTAAATGAAGCAAAGAAACCATTAGATTGGACAACAAGAATGAAAATAGCATCGGGTGCCGCTCAAGGACTGGAGTACTTGCATGATAAGGCCAACCCACCAGTAATTTACCGCGATTTGAAATCATCAAACATCTTGTTAGGTGCAAATTTGGATCCAAAGCTCTCCGATTTTGGATTAGCCAAGCTTGGCCCTCAAGGGGAGAAAATGAATGTTACATCGAGAGTAATGGGAACTTATGGCTATTGTGCTCCAGAATATGCAAGATCGGGTGAACTCACCGTTAAATCGGATGTATACAGTTTTGGAGTTATTTTACTAGAGCTCATCACTGGAAGAAGAGTCATCGACACTACGAGACCAGTAGATGAACAAAATCTAATAGCTTGGGTAACAAGTTATCATCTACTCTTGTAATCAGACAGCAATTAAAACAATGTGTTCGGTCGGTGCTTGCATGATTTATTCACTGTTTTGTGTTTTAACAGGCACAACCCATATTCAGAGATCCAAAAAGGTTTCCAGATATGGCAGATCCTCTACTTAGAAAACAATTCCCGGAAAAAGGTTTGAATGAAGCGGTGGCAATAGCAGCAATGTGTCTACAAGAGGAAGCAGGGGCGCGTCCATTGATGAGTGATGTTGTGACAGCTCTAAGTTTCCTTTCAAATTCTAAGGAGCCTATCCCTGAACCGATCATCCCATCTGACGAGGATGAATACAGTGGTTCTGATGAAGATGGCTCAGAATATTATAATGAAGATAATGGATCACACTCAGAGGGATATTCTTCAGATGGCCATCAAAAAAATGAAAACACCTATGACAACGACAATGCAAGAAGTGTTAGAGAAAGTGAAAAATTGGAATCATCTAATAATTCTGGAAGCAACCCAGAAAGGATTGCTTCGTCACGAGGTCAAGTCAGCGGCAACTTGATAAATTCAAAGGAAATAGGACCTTCAAGGAAAAAGAGCAGCAAGAAATCACATCATTGCTTAAGCCAGAAGGTATCACCAAACGAAAATGAAAGGAGATCTTCACGCAGTAAATCACTTTCTGCACTAAACAAAAAGAAATCCACAAATACAAGTCGTAAGACTAGCAAGAAATTAGCGGACGGAAGTGCTTTACCAAGTCAAGTAAGCAGCAGAGAATCACCAAACGAAATAGCAACAGCAGCAACACGTCAAGCAGTGGAAGCAAATGGATAATTTAGCGGCAGATAGCAGAACATCTGGTGATGTAAAGTATTTCTGGGTCCTGAAAAGCAACGGGGAATCACTGGATGGAAGCACTTTTTAATCATAAAAATTTCTAAATAACTGCAGCCATCAGCATAAATACACACTTTTTTAACTTGATTGTATTTTAGAATGGTTCATTTTCATTTTACTTCACACGCTTTTAAACAAGCATTCTGTCCCCCGTATCAATAGGAAGTCAAAAAGAAATTATATATTTTTGGGTGTTGCTTTAACTTCAAAATATTTCATTGCTCTTCATTCTTCAAATGTTGTACCTTAATTTTGCTCGCCTATTCATCCTGCCAATATATTCTAACAAGAAATTTAGATTCAGTGTTGAGCTAGCCTTTTTATTAACTTTTTAGAAATAAACACGTGATAGTGATTGAATAAAAATATAAAACTAATTAAATCTTAACCGTATATTACTATAAATAGTCATCATAGATTTTGTCACGATGTCTACATAGCACATAAATTCCCTTAAAAATAAACACTTATCTATGATTTAGTCAAATATCATATGATAATTTAAAGAAAGAATTTTTCATTTATACTGTATATTTTTTACAATATTATTAATGAGATTGTTCTAGACCCTTGGATTTGAATATTTTAATATTTGTTGTTAGCTCAATTAAGTAGATAATTAATTAGTTATTTAATAAACAATAGGCAACCTTTAAAATTAAGTTCATGAATTCAAATTAAATAAAGATACTTCCGAATTCATTATGAAAGAGACAAGTTGTGATCCATTATTTTTAAAAATTTATAAAGAATTTATATATTTTTATTTTTACAAATATTTTACACCATTGTTCAAAATTTAAGTGTATATTTATTACATTATTGATGTTGTAAAAAAAAAATAGCACCATAGAGAGATCCTTTGAAAAATTGCTAAAGCATTGCCTAGACTCTAGTGCAGGTACATGCACCTGGGATTTAGCAATTAACATATGTTTTATGCAAAATTTAGGTACTCTTTTTTTTTTTACTTAATAACTTAATTTACTTAGAGCATGTTTGAGGTTGTTTTAGATTGTCAAATAATCACTTACAATAAAATCTCTATAATTTAATATTTGACAAATTAACAACTTCTACATAATAATTTTTCGCAGTTCCGACTTGGGATAAAGAACTAAATTAATAAGACAATTGTTTTTGTTGAAAACCTTCATACAACTTTGTGGTCCCATTCATATCATAAATTAATAATTTACTAAAATTACAAATATAATTTTTATGATATTTTATTAAATAAAATATAACTCTATTGATACTTCTTCTTTTTATTGAAATTTAAATATAGTTGGATCGCATCTTTAATTTTACTTATTGCTTCTGGATGTCTAAGGGTTGAATTAAAAAATTACAAGAATTTTAAATTCGTTTGTTAATTTAATTCATATTTAGTGGATTAATTCATTTTCAAATGAGTAGATTAGTAAAATACAATAAATTTTTAGTTGATTAAAATATGTGTTCATTGAATTGTGTATGCTCTTTGTAAATTAATAAATTATTAATTTATCAGTTAATTGATACTCTTTAAATTAAAAGGTTTTGCATAGACATGATATTATTAATTTATAAAGGTTTTATTGTATTTGACAATCCAACACCCAAAATGTTTGATAAACACTTTCTAAAATAGATTATTTGAAAATTTAATTCTCAAGTAATTCATTTTTGTACTAAACCTTAAAAGTTGTTGGGAGAAACTTTTGGAAGTAAGATTTTTCTATGATCTGATTTTGTAATATATCATACAAAATTATCGTCATCTTAAAAACATATTTCCAAATATACCCTAAACAAAAATAAGTTAATTTATTTCTAACTAAAATTTTTAAATAAAAATCGATAAGCCATTGTTGGCTTCGGGTAATTTCATCCGATGACATTGTCTGCTTCTAATGAAATACTGTTAACATGACATCCCTCATGTATTTAGATTCAAAATTGTTCGCCCTACACAATGATGATGGAATCGTCAGCGAAATGAAATTGGTGGCCGTGCACGAACCTTCAAAAGTAAAGCGGCCACCACGACGCCATCATATAGAGGCCAACGAAGGTGAGCCATCACCAACAGTCCAACATCTGATAGAATGGCAAAATCCAACCTAGATTCAAGCGGTTTTCCAACATGAGCCACCGCCATTGATCGACGGCCTCATGGTTTCCACACACACTAGGATGACTCATGATCCTCCATCAAGCCTCCTATGCTAACAGCAATTCTACCATTGAGTAGATAACAAGATTCTCAATCTAATGGCACCTATTTTGGGAACTTATGTCAATAATTAATATCGCTGTTACGATGATCTTGGCGACAAAAATTTACTTTTTGAATTATTAAATAATAATACTTATTGAATAAATTTTTTTTGGCTAATCAAACAAGTTCTTCATTTGTTAATTAAAGATTATTTGGTACATATTTGATAATTGCTTAATAATTATTTGAAACCTGGATAAAATTTCATTTTTAATACAAAATAAGGACATTTTAGTTATTGTATATAGACACCATATATTTAGGATCAATTTATCGAACATGCATACCAAATTTATTGTAAAGTTACTGTTTCATAATCTATGTTTACCAACCATGTTATGAATTTATTTAGAAAGCTGATTATTTTGAAATCTAAAAGTGATTCATTGAGTTAGATTTCAATAAATTTGTTTTATGTTAAAATCCAGCGCCATTGTTGCTGGCCTTAGTTCTTCAAGCTGAAATTCAACCATTAAAGCATTATCATTGCAGCAATTAGCAGAAGACGAAGAAACTGAGAAAATAGTAAATGGACAGAAATGGAGAAAGGAGGTGAAAGGCGAAAAAAATTGTTTTATTAATGTTGAGTTTTGCACATGAGCACGTGTGTGGTCATGAATAAAAAAGAAAAGGAACAGAATTATGAATTTATAGCTTGCAGTGCTAACTTATTATTAATGTTAAAAATAAACATATTTGTAATCATTTTTAAAATATAATTCTTTCATCAGGTAGGGATTGAATAAAATGTTTAATCTTACATAACTCTTAAAATTAGTAAAACTTAAGTATTCACGAAAAACTTGTTGCTAAAAATAATATTATCCAGCACACATTCATTGTTTTTATTGTTTTCAATCATGTCTATCAAACGCTTTTTACTCTTTTCGTACTTATGATACATATACAAAAATAATACGAAATATTGTTTAAATTCAAAATATAGTAACTCCAAAATACCATTTTCGTTTTCATTTTTGTTTTGACAAAATAACAATTCAAAATAATACTGCATTAATTTCAATGGGTTAAGTGATTAAGTTTGTTTTTCAACTTAACGAAAATTTTCAGTTATTAAATCATTAAGTTATTAAGGCAATTTTTTTTTAACTTTTTACTTAATCTTAAAAGTCCAAATGACATCATAAAAAGATATTCTCCAAAATATCCATATCTAATTAATTAATTTTCATACATTCCTAAATAAAATATATCAATTAGTATAATTATCCATCTCCATAACTTGTGACAATATAGTGATAGGCTAATATTATTTTATCATTTTATTTTCTTCAAATTACCATTATTTATTTTATAACTTTTTATGAAAGTTTTTCAAATAAAAACATCATAAACTATAATAAAATTGATTAACATGTTCTCATTTAGAATATTAAATGGTCGTATTCAATTAAATATGAATTTGTTGTGATAAAATATTCTTTATTTATGTTCTTTGAGATGTTTATTATTTGGTTAACATTTCTAATTTAAAAGCACACAAATGTAAAAATATTGGTTTTCAGATTTTTTAGTTAAAAAATAAAATAATGTAATACTTATTTTTAACGATTTAGACAAAACAAATGTCATTTAGATTCAGACATGTTAGCTCTATTTAGAGTTTAAACTAACGCAAATCTATTCATATTTTGGACAAAAGAATAAACCCCACCTTAGTGTATAATTAGCGCCTGTGCAATATTAGAGATGGAATCTGGGCCAAACCTGAGACTGACTCGACCATTAATTGTTGACTTAAGCTCAAGTTTCGGAAAAGCTTAGGCCTATTTGGATCGAGCTTTTTTCGAGCCTGGAATTTTTTTTTAAATGAATTCTTAATATATTTTTTTAAGAATGAATTCTTAGTAGTTAAAAAAATGAAAAGTTCATAAGAGTAAAAATTTAAAATGCTGTTAGTGGCCTTTGCGTTTTGGCCTTAACATTTTACTTGTAAATGGTTGTATTAAGAATTAAAATAAATGTATTTAAAAATAAATATAACAATTTCAGATTAATAACTTGCCGCGGCCTGAACTGGGCCTAAAAATTTTAAAGAGTAATGCTTTTCATTCCCCTTTAAAATTCATATGAAATCTTATTTCATGCAACCATAATTCTATTATTAGAGAAAACTATATAAAATAGACTATTATAAACTTAATTAAACTAAAATATCTTTGCAAACTTGGCTATCTTTAAATCTTAATATACGATATAATTTTTTATAAACTCAAAATAATTGTGAATCAATGAAGGAATAATATACATAATAATAAAAAATTTGTTATAAAAAAGCATGTTTACAAATTAATTAATTTATTCTAGATGATGGTAAAATTTAATTAAAATTTTATTGTAATTTGTTTGTCTTTTTTTTTTTTGTAATTTTCATCAAAGAAAGAGCAATACATATAAAAAATATTAAATTTTATAATAATTTTAAAATTGGCTAGTAGCTAAACTCAATTTGAAATTTAAATTCCAGGTTGAGCGAAGCAGAACTAAGCCAAATTACGTTCAAAACCAGTCGTTTCACCAACTTTTGCCTCTCATAAATGGTAGGGGTGTTCGTGAATTGGATTTTGCGGATTGGATATCAATCTATATGCGATCTGCGATTTTATGGATTATAAATTTTCAATTTAATCTAATCCAATCCATGGGTTGGTTAAATTCAATTCAAATCCAATTTATACATCTACGGATTTAACCCAATCCCTCATTTTGCAGATTGTTTTGTGGATTAAAAAATTTTCATTCTATCCAATCCATGAACTAATAAAATAAAAGAATTTAATATAAAAATAATTTTGCTACCAGTCAAATTCAAAATTAAATAAGATTTAAATAAATTAATTATTTAAATAAAGTTAGAATAATACATTCAAAGTTTCAAAATATAACATATCAAAATCAATTGTTCAAATAAAATTACAATAACACATTTAAAGTTTCAAATTATGACACACCAAAAAGAAAAATGTATGCCGCCAATTTGTATTTCGTACTTTAACCTGAACAAAATACACATAATTGAAATAAATAACAAATAAAGAACTGTTATTTAATAAAAAAATTAATAAATATTTACCCTTACCATCCCTTCAAATGCTATCAAGCTTCATCAAATATATTCTTATCAGCTCCCAAAATCTCTGCAGAAGAAAAATGTCAATTTTAAAAAATAGAATTAATAATATAAAGTCAAATAATAATCAGCAAATACAATTAAAGTTAAGTTGTTTCATGTTACCTGTCTCAATATGTTCAATCTTATTTATTGCTTCATCAAGGTTTGTCGAAGTTGAGAGCAACCAATTTTGTGTGCAAATCAGTGCCTCCACTGTCCTTGTAGATAGTGAGCACTGATGTGGATCTAGAATACCACTAGTGCCAAATGTTGATTCAGATGTCTGAAATTCTAGCTATGCAACCTAAGAGGGGGGTGAATTGGAATTCTAAAAATTATTCAATTTATAAAGAAAAGCTTAATGCAAATATAAACCAAATTCAAAGCAATAACAATAAGTCGATCACAATATAAAAAGATAAGGGAAGAGAGAGATTCAAACACATAGATTTTTACGTTGTTCGGCCAACCTCGCCTACGTCTACGCCTCTAAGCTTTCCGGGCTTGAGGATTCCACGAAGCAAGCCTCCAAGGCTTCAAATGTTTACACTTGACTTCCAAGGTGTCAATAACCTTTACAAGAAGTGATTTTCCCAATCTCTTTAACCCAAGTGTATCCCAACACTTACAATCACTCAAAACAAAAGATTACAAATTTGTTTTGCCTCTCACAATATTTAAGATTACACAATGATGCCCAATATGTGAATAGATGAAGCAAGAATGTGTTCAAAGCTCTATGAAGATTGTATTCTCGACTATATGCTCAATAGTCGTGTTGTGATCAATCTTCTTTGTATTTTTGTTATAAACTCTATAAGTTTTGCTTGAATTTGAATATCCAAGAAAATTACCAACATTAGATTTTGGATCAAATTTGCCAAGATTGTCTTTTGTGTTCAAAATAAAACATTTGCATCCAAACACTTTGAAATAACCAATGTTCGGTTTTCTATGTTTTCAAAGCTCATATGGAGTTTTATTAAGGTTAGATCTAATCAACACACGATTTAAAACATAACAAGCGGTGTTGACGGCCTCGGCCCAAAAATACTTAGGCAGTGAATTTTCATTCAACATAATCCTAGCCATTTCTTGAATGGATCTATTCTTTCTCTCAACAACTCCATTTTGTTGTGGAGTTCTAGGTGATGAAAATTGATGCTCAATGCCAAAGTCATTACAAAAAATCTCAAGTGCATGATTTTCAAACTCTCCTCCATGATCACTCCTAATGCATGCAATACCATACCCTTTTTCATTTTGTATTTTCTTACAAAGCACTTTAAAGGCATCAAGAACATCATCCTTATTGGCTAAGAATAATACCCAAGTATATCTAGAATAATCATCCACTATCACAAATGCATAATATTTGCCATTTAAACTAGTATATTTAGATGGCCCAAATAAATCTATGTGAAGAAGTTGAAGTGGTTATGAAGTAGAAATATGATTTTTATTTTTGAAAGATGTTTTGATTTGTTTTCCAAATTGACAAGCTTCGCAAATCTTATCTTTTTGAAAACCAATTTTTGGAAGACCTTTAACTAAATCATTTTTCAAAATTTTTGAAATCAAATCCATACTTGCATGTTCTAACCTTCTATGCCATAACCAACTATCATCATGTAATGCCGAAAAACATTTATCAAGAGTAGATGCACATTCTATGTCAATGATATAAACATTACCATATCTATTCCCAACAAATAAGATCTTGCCATCACATGAATTCTCAATAACACAACTAAATTTATCAAAGATAACTTTATAACCTTTGTCACATAATTGACTAATACTAATTAAGTTGTGTTTGAAGTTCTCAACCAAACATACATTCTCAATTAGAGTTGAGGAAACTTTACCAACATTTCCAATTCCAAGAATTTTTCCTTTTGAGTTGTCTCCAAAAGATACGTCTCCACCATTTTCAATTTTGGTGAATCTTGAGAACCATGCATAATTTCCGATCATGTGCCTTGAACAACAACTGTCCAAGTACCATTTATTTTTCTTCTTCTTTAAGCCCTACAAGGAAAATCTCAAGTTTTAGGTACCCAAAGCTTTTTGGGTCCTTGAGAGTTAGCTACGGTTCCTTTTCGAACCCAAATACATTTGACACCATAATATGCATTCATTTTCACATGACATCTATATTTCATGTGACCATTTTGATTACAATAGTGGCAAACAATCTTATGATCACTTGTGGAGGTAGCTTTAACAAAATAGTTCTTATAATACTTTTGCTTCAAGTTAGGCTTGTACCCAAGTCCTCCTTTATCAAAAACTCATTTTTGTGAGTTAAGCATATTATCCAACATCTTTTGCCCATTTGTAAATTTCAAAACAATCTCATTCAACTCATTGCTCTTTTTCTTAAGCATTTGGTTTTCATTTTTCAAATTATCTACGTGTGATTCTAAATGCTCATGTGAGATGCTAGGCTTCTCATTTGATAATGCAATTTCATCATGCAATGTTTTGTTCTCTACTTCTAGGCATGGAATTCTTGCATTTAGAGATTTATTTTCAATTTTAAGCTTTGTCATTTCCTTTTTAAGACATACATTCTTTTTACCAATCTTCATCAACTCATTATGCAATTCTTTAAAAGCATCATACAATTCATCATAGGTGGGATCACTTACCTCATTGAGATCATCATCCCCTCCTATTGCCATAAGCGCTAGGTTTAATACTTCTTGTAATCCTTCTTCATCACTTGAATCTTCCTCGCTATCATCCCAAGTTGCAACCATTGCTTTCTTCTTGAGTTTGTTGATAAGTGGGCACTCTGATCTTATATGGTCAGGCTTCTTGCATTCATAGCATGTGATTACCTCTTTCTTCTCCCTATGGTTCTTAAAGTTTATGAAATTTCTTCGCTCTCCGGTTTTCTTGAAGAATTTTCTGAACCTCCTTGCTAGCATGACTAGCTCTTCATCATCTGGTTCACTCTCCCCATCACTCTCATATTTTGAAGCTTTGAGAGCAATACTTTTCTTCTTCTCCTCATGTCCTTTTTTTGCTGCCAAATCTTTTTCATATGAAATGAGAGAACCAATTAAATCATCAAGAGGTAAAGTATTTAAATCTTTGGCCTCTTCAAAAGCGGTTCTTTTTGGTCTCCATTCTTTCGGAAGTGACCTAATGATTTTCTTCACTTTTTCACTATTTGAGGTCTTTCCTAGGGCTTCTAGAGTGTTTACTATGTCTGTAAATCTCGTATACATATAGTACACACTCTCATTTTGTTCCATTTAGAACAACTCATATTGTCGAGCGTACCTACTAATTTTTTACTCTTTCACTTGATTTGTGCCTTCAAAAACTTCTTCAAGTTTGTGCCAAATTTCATTAGCACTTTCACAACTAGATACTCGATGAAATTCTTTCTTATCAAATGCACAAAATAAAGCATTCATAGCTTTGGAATTTAGAGAAGCTTTTCTCTTTTCTAATTCATTCCATTCCCTTGAAGGTTTTGGAATATCTTCCCCGAATTCATTTTTAGTTAGGGGCAAAAACAGACCATCACATACAACTTCCCAAATTTCATAATCTAAAGCTTGCAGATAGATTTTCATTCTAGTTTTCCAATATGCATAGTCATTACCGTCAAAGAACGGTGGTCTAGTTGTGGATTTCCCTTCTCTAAAGGTTGAGTCATTTAGGGTTGCCATGGATCTTTTACTCTAGACGATTAAGTCCTAATAAGAGAACAAGGCTCTGATACCAAATGAAATTCTAGTTATGCAACCCAAGAGGGGAGCGAATTGGAATTCTAAAAATTATTCAATTTATAAAGAAAAACTTAATGCAAATATAAACCAAATTCAAAGCAATAACAAATAAGTCGATCACAATATAAAAAGATAAGGGAAGAGAGAGATTCAAACACAGAGATTTTTACGTGGTTCGGCCAACCTCGCCTACGTCTACACCTCTAAGCTTTCCGGGCTTGAGGATTCCACAAAGCAAGCCTCCAAGGCTTCAAATCCTCACACTTGACTTCCAAGGTATCAATAACCTTTACCACTAGAGATTTTCCTAATCTCTTTAACCCAAGTGTATCTTAACACTTACAATCACTCAAAACAAAAGATTACAAATTTGTTTTGCCTCTCACAATATTCAAGATTACACAATGATGCCCAATATGTGAATAGATGGAGCAAGAATGTGTTCAAAGCTCTATGAAGATTGTATTCTTGAGTATATGCTCAATAGTCGTGTTGTGATCAATCTTCTTTGAATTTGAATAAGTTTATTTATATTTGGAGCTGAAAAACTAGCCGTTACAAACTGTCGGTCCAAAAACGGTTCGCCATTAACCATTAACGGTTAACTGTTTAAGCTGGTCAAAAGTTACCGTTGGGCTAAATTTCAAATAAACGGTTTGCCGTTTAGGATTACCCTTTCGCCATTAAATTCCAAAGACCTGCAAGATGAACATCAGTTATCCGTTTACATTAAATGGTTAAGGATTTGCATGAAGTGACTTCTCTGGATATTATCGGTTGACCGTTTGTAATAAACGGTTCATCATTTGTTTTCAGTAACCTGCAAAACAATTTAGCCTTATCCGGTTTTGTTAAACGATGCCAAAAGAGTACAACCTTCAATTCTGGATTTTATCGGTTAACCGTTTAAATAAACGGTTCACTGTTAAACTCCAGTAGCCTTCCCAGCGTTTTATGTTTTCCGTTTTTCTTAATCAGCTAAGGCTTAAGCAATATGTTGCTCTCTGGTTTTAATCGGTTAACCGCTTGAAAGAAAACGATTCACCGTTTATTTCCAGAATCACATTTTAAACCAGATTTTGCAGAGAATCATTTTCTAATTTGAAAGTCCATCTTTTATGAATATGATTGGAATGATTATAAGGCTTTCTTTATTAAGGAATAGCTCCAACATTTTAATAAAATCCATTTAAAGTTTACTATCATCAAAATCAATATTATTAACATATTCATATTAACAATGTCACAGTGGAGATAGGCATGGCCAAAATATATCGAACAACATAAGAGAAAATTGGATATTTGGAAAAATTTATTTTCCACCAATCTAATATTTCAAAACTTTCATTTTTTAGATTCTCATATGATTCGGTCAAGTAAACATCCACTTTTTTTTTACACTCTATGGAAATATTGTCTTTTAAAATCTACATATAACCTGAATCCAACACCGGCCTAGCATCAACCTCAGTAATCAACCTATAACTCCTTTTCATCATACAAACTACTTAAATTATTCTGCACTTTAACAACTAACTAATTAACTTTAAATTCACCCAAAAATACTACAAAACAATATCTCAAAAAATATTTTTATGCCAAGGATCAAGTAGTACAGAAACAAACAAATAAGGGTTGACTAATTCGTAATTTTCCTAATACTTATTGTAGGTGTCATATTCTAAAAGGCACCAAACCATGCCACATGTCCATCCTGTCAATTAAAAGAAGTTATTCCGGCGAAATAACACTCAAGTTATTCCAAGAAAATAACACCCAAGCTATTCTGGGGAGTGACACCTAAGGAAAAATTCCTCCAGAGTTCATAAATATCGCAAGAAGGGGAAATTAGTTCCGTAATCTAATAGTCCACGGAATCACACCTAAAAGTCAAAACAACATGGAAATATGAATGTGCAGAATAATTCCCTACGATTAAATTCACCTCCACGTGTACATAAATGATGGGTGACACATGGTATTAGGTTGAGGGTTCAAACCAAAACCCTAAATCGACATCACTCGTCATCTATAAGTAGAGACTCATCTATAAGATAAAGAGGTCTTCGGCCTTCAAAAAGCAATGTTTATTTTAGAGAGAGAAAACTCATTTTCTCCTCCATTCTCATCTCTTTAACCTTGATCAAATACTACTTGGGCGTCGAAGTGCCTTTTTCAGGTACTCAACCTACCGGAATCGAGGCCAACAATCATGACAAGTTCCCCACAAGCTATAAATATGCATGAAGGTAAAAATCTAGCACCTTTACTTATCATACTTCTTTTCATATTCTCAACCATTATCTTTAAAAATAAATTCTTACTAACCCTCCAAGCTTGCAATTATTTATTAACCAAACATAATTGGTGTGGAAAAAATATTGGGTGTCACATATAAAGAACTAGAAAGTGTCAAAGTGGCATCATAAAAAACCTTTAAAAATATAGTGAATAACGAGCATATTCCTAATCAATTGAAGAAGGACAAACATGCAAAAACCCAGAGAAAGCTAAGAGTGTGTAAGGAGCAAGAGTTGAAATGTGAAGTTTCTTAAACCAAACAAGGTCATGATTCTTGTCTAGGGCCATTACACCAGTCGAAAAGTGGTGATCATGAAGTCATTGACGATGGGAACTGGGAGAGGCCTAAGGGTAGTGATCTTGAAGGCTGCGAGACTGAAATTGTTCAGCCGGAAGTAGTGATTGTGAAGTGGCTCGTTGGACTCGGTGAAGAAGATGGCTTGCTCTCATGGGAATCGACCACCATGACATCCTTCAAATCGACGTCGACAATTTAATGAGTCGGTAACAAGTGCTGCACTATTGGTAGTGCGTGTGGTGGTGGGGAAGCTTAGGGTTTTTTGTTTACCAATTATTGGTGACTTGGCGTTATGTGATTAGTATTTTATTTAGCTTAAGATTTTTAATTTGTTTTAGAGTTTTTACAAGTTATATTTCTATATTTAATTTTTTAATTTTATTATTTGATAATGGCTTAGACAAATTATGATGCTAATTTCATTATGTAATTCGAAATTTATAATTTTTTTTAATTAAATAAATATTTTTTATTTTTTTTGCAGATTCACGAATTTTTGCAGATTTACAAAAGTAAATCCATATATGATCCATTGACTGTGGATTTTTAAATTTTCAGTCTAATCCAATCTATCGATCCACAAATCAGATTTTTACGGACTATTAACAATTAATTGGTCGTCATCATTAAGTTGACATACACAATTAATTAGTATATAGAAAAGGTCAAAACAATATTATTTTACCTTCTTATATAATGTATGGTGTATGAGATTATTGAATGTGAGAGAATTTTGGGTGGAAATTCCAAAGATCGAAAATCATAATAATAACTAAAAAAAATAACACCATGTCCACTGGAAGCTAAATGACAGAAGAAAATTTCAAATGGTTCACCTCAGTGTGCCTATTGTTGCCTCCATATCACCTCAAGACTTTGTCCTCGCTCTGTTAATTAATTAATTAGCCATTACAATTTCTATATGCATACATTTATACATAAATGTTTAGGTCTTGGCTGTCATGGGATGAGTATTTTGTGCAATAAACCCATATAGTACTTAGGCAACTTTTACCTAGAAGTTGCTAAGTAAACCTTGAACTTCTTGGCTAGCTAAGCTAAGATGTTTACGGAAAAGATAGAAAGTAGAGAGGGCAATATAGCAAAGCCAAGCTAGTACACCTTGGCTCAATTTAACCTCTTTGGCTGAAAAAATTGAGTGGCCCGCGATAAGACGCTCTTAACTTTTAATATGAATATACTATTAAGTTATATGTCTTTATAGTTAATAGAACAATGACTCTATTAGACTATATGGTTTAATAGTAAATTGAAAATGACTATATTAAACCTTCAAAAAACATAATTAAAGACGCTTGCACCTGAGAAGGACTTGTTGGATCCTTAATCCAACATTGTTATATCTTTATATGTGAACAATTATGTGTTGCGAATTACATATAAAGTAAAGCCCAATTAAAAGTGATCTATTAAGGTTTTTGACAATTTGGGCTTTAATGCATCTGACAAGTATGGGGTCTTTAATGCGTAGAAACTTAAAAGATAACTTATATTTTTATGATGGGCTGAAATATGAATACCTAATAAAAATAGAAAAGTTATCCATATAAGGGGTAATGGTCCCCAAATCACGCGTAACATTCTATTTTTTTATATTCCATCATTAAAAAGAGTGTGATGAGAAACTTAAAGGACTCTCTAGTAAAATGTGTTAATCAGGAAGGCCAACCATATAAATTTAGAGGGTAATTTATCATCATGGATTCAAGTATGCTCCCGCATATTCAATTATTGATCCTTGATGACACAACATGAATGTTCCTGGGTTTTAGCTGATGGTCTTTACCAAATGATTATTTTCTCACAAGCAGTATCAAAGCCTTTTAATGATGAATAATTGAGAAAAATTTATGGTTTTCTGTATGATTATAAAATACTAAAAAATTAAAATTTAAAATTTTGAGTTTAGAAAATTTGAATTTAGGTCGATGGCAGCAGCTATTGAGTGTTAGAAAATGTATATTTATAAAGGAGAAAATCGTCATTTTATACTTCAAGTTTTACTAACACCCTTACTTTTATGTATTTAAGCTTCTTGTAATTTAATTATGTGTGCTTTATTTTAATTAAGTATTTTATGTATTTTAGGGGCATCATGGTCATTTCACAATGAACGAGAAATCAGATGGCAGAACGGACATCACTTTTGAACTCAGGACAGTTGAAAACCGTAGGAGGAGTATAAAAGGAAAAATGTTATTGTTCACATGTATTGTACTATTCACATGTACAGTATTGTCTACGTTACTGTTCACGACACTGTTCACATAAGCCCTTAGCACCATATTGATCAGAGTGTGGTTCATGAGGTATGGATTCTCCCCTCATGATTTAATTGGCACTAATACGGAATATTTAGCCCATGGTGCATGTTGATGCGTATCCAGATATCCAAGCGCTTCAATTATAATAATTTCCAATTTGATTTAATTCCGCGATTTCAATTTAAATTCTAAGATAGTTTAAATCACTTTCACCACAAATCCAACCACCCTCATAGAAAATTAATTCTACATATAATTAAAATTCACCTCCTCATGGGATCGACACTCGTCACCATTGATCTATTCTACAATAGATTCGTGCACTTGCGAGTTCAATAAAATTTGCACAATAAATTTTTGGCACCGTTGCCGGGGAGGTAAGTTGTTTTAATTCGTAAAATTAATTTTTGTGAATAATTTCTTTTATTTGTTTTCTTATTAAAAAAAGAAAAAAATAAATCTGCATTTAGAGGTAATAATTTATTTTCTTTCTCTATTCTTTACAATTCTGCAATTTAATTTTTAAGTTATTTTCTTTGTAATTTTTTTGTTTATTTTATTAATTTATTTTTAGTTAATTTATTTCATTTATTTTTTTAGTGTGTTTTTATAGAAAGGTTTTAACAGCGTAATAAGGTTAGTACCGTAATTTCTCCTTCTTGTTTATTTTTATTAATTTTGTTCTCAATTTTTTTATTCATTGTATGCATGGTCGAAGATTATTACCTAATCTTGAGCCTATAGACCTTGAACTTGAGAAAACACTTTGCACACACAAACACGTTGTAATTAAAGATAAAAGTGAAATGGATTTACAACAACAACAAGTAGGGGTGGGCACGGGTCGGGTTGGGTCGGGTTGATAATCAACCCGACCCAACCCGCAAATAGAACGGGTTGAAAAAACTCAACCCAACCCAACCCATTACATTTTCCAACCCAACCCGACCCAACCCGCGAAGTTGCGGGTTGGGTCGGGTTGGGTTGATCGGGTTGGGCTTTTGAAAAGCCCATTTTTATGGTCTAAAAAAATAAATTAATTAATTAAAAAACACAAATACTAAAATCCTTACAACAAATCAAATATTTCAAAATTTAACAATCAAATTATTAGTACATAACTAATGAAAAAAAGTACATAAATTTAAAATCTTATTTAATACAAAACATTAAAGTCCAAATAGTGAAAATTTTATAAGTCTTCCATACATAGGAAGAAAGTTTCCCGAAATCATTGCTCAATACCAACCAATAGGAGTGTAATGAAGATCAGTCCAATGACATCAAAATCCAGATCAATCCAAATTAATGACATTAAAATCTGATGCCAATCTTGAATCTATATAATAATAAAAATAAAAAATATTAGGCATATATGTTATAACAAATAAATACAAGGAAAATATAAATAGAATAAAAATAAAAATCATAATATAAATATTTACCTGATGTAATTGATTCATAAAATGCCATATCTTCAGCCGAAGATGTATCCTCTTCTACAGCAATACGAGAAGAACAAAGCCAATTTAACAAATAATCGAAAAAATAATTTTCTAAAAAAATCCATTTGAGATAGAATACATATGTGAATTTGAGAGCATGACTAATTAATACTGAAAATATTTCTGCAGAACAATGCCCAGCCGATGTTTGTCGAAAATCCTTTTCTCTAAGATTGTAATAATAATAATTATTTTATTTGTGTTAATCCGATTGTTGATTAAGCTTGCCACCATCATAACAACCAAAAATTGACCAACTTTTATCAATAAAAAAATATTATAAAGCACCAAATCATGAAATCAAATGGGCTAGACATGTAAATTCGATTGTTGATTAAGCTTGACACCATCATAACAACCAAAAATTGACCAAATTTTATCAATAAAAAAATATTATAAAGCCCCAAATCATGAAATCAATTGGGCTAGACATTTTAACAATAAAAAATTGATTAACTTTTTCAAAACAATAATAAATTAGTAAAGTAGAAAGAAGAAAGAAGAAAGAACCTGAGCATGCGAAGTTTGAGCAGCTTTTCAAGAAACGCCGTGAGAGATGTGTTCTATGCGCGAGCAGATGGGCAGCCGTTCTTTGAATAAGAGAATTTGAGTTTAGGGTTTTGAGAAAGTTGTTAAATATGTTTTTATATATACGGGTTGACGGGTCGGGTTGAGTTAAAAATTTACAACCCAACCCAACCCGCAAACAGTGCGGGTTGAAAATTTAATAACCCAACCCGACCCGTAAATTTTATCAACCCAACCCAACCCGCAAAAATTCATACGGGTTGGGTCGGGTTCACGGGTTGGGCGGGTTGGTGCCCACCCCTAACAACAAGCACCACAGGAGAGGCCATTTAAGGACTACTTTAGTCCCTTAGCTAATTTGAGCACATTATGCATAAGATACCCAAATGTAGCTGCTAGGAATTTTGAGTAAACCTAGAGTGCTAAATTGTCTCCCAACATTTTTATGGCCTAGAAAATGAGGACCCCATACAATCATTTGAATGATTTTCATACTGTTTGTCAAACATTTAAATATGAGAATTTTTTAGATGATGATGTTAAACTTAGACTATTCCTATTTTCTTTAAAGGATAGAGCTCGTTCATGACTCAATACATTGCATGCTAATAGCATTACATCATGGGAACAAATGGTTACAAAATTTTTTAAAAATATTTTCCAGTGCATAAAACCAATGCTATTCGTAAGGAAATTTCAGAGTTTACCCAGAGAGAAGCAGTTTTTCAAAACATAGGAGCGATTTAATGGGCTACTCTTGAAGTGTCCAAATCATGGGTATGAGAAATGGCACCAATGCCAATACTTTTTGGAGGGATTATTGCCGAATGTGCAAGAATGGCTAATGACAACAAATGGGGGAGGGCTAATGTCAAAAAGTGCATTAGAGACTTGGGAATTCTTCCAGCGACAAGCGGATAATTCCCAACAACGGAGTTGATCACTCAAGAATATTAAAAGCATTAAAGGAGTGAATGAGGTTCACATTGGCGAGTCAACTTCGGGAATCAAAGAAGTCAAGGAGATGGTTGAAGGTCTCTCTCGACAGATAGCATCGTTATCGACTGCTAAATCAACAGAACCACATGACCATGACTCATACTTAGATCAAGCCAATGTCATAGGTGTAATGAGAAAACCATCAAATTACAGCCCATTCTCCAACACATATAACCCTGGATGGAGAGACTACCCCAATTTTTCATGGTCTCAAGGATTCCAACATAATGGACCAGCAGTTCCAGCTCCACCAATGCAACCAATTCCTCAAGTCTCTCAGCCACCATTTAGACCATACAATCAGAACCAGAACTACTCTCAACCCAAACCATGGGAGGATGAATTCTAGAATTTCAGGAATGTTACTCACTCCACGATTGAGCAACAGAATCGCACCATTGATGAACTACGAAATGAGATGAGAGCAGGCTTCAACTCACAAGCCCAATCAGTTTCAAGCCTCGAGAAAATGGTGGGACAACTTACCTCTTTAGTTCAGACATTGGCAATGATTGTTGAGAAATGCAAGTTTCCACTTTGTTGTCGGTGACAAAAGAAAATCAAATTGTACCTGTGAATGTTGAGGACTCACCATCGAAAGAGAAAAAAGAAATCAACCCACGAGAATATGTTCCCAAAGCTCCATTTCCTTGAGGTTAGCTAAAGGAAAGAAGGGAAAATCCACAGTTGAGATTCTTGAAATCTTCAAACAGGTAAGTGTTAATATCCCTTTCTTTGATGCTATAAAACAAGTTCCATCTTATGCCAAGTTTCTTAAAGACCTTTGTACTAAAAAGAGAAATATTCACGTTCAAAAGAAGACATTTTTAATAGAAAACGTTAGTTCTATACTTCAACACAAAATTCCTCTAAAATGAAAAGACCCATGCTCCCCCACTATCTCATGTAGTATAGGAAACCACATAATTGAGAATGCTTTGTTGGATTTAAGAGCTAATGTAAATCTATTGCCTTATTCAGTATTTGTGAAATTTGAACTAAGCGAATTACAGCCAACTCCAGTGGTGTTACAGCTTGCAGATCGGTCCATGAAAATACCTCGTGGTATTGTGAAGGACGTGCTTATCTAGGTAGAGAAGTAAGATCTATCCTTGGGCATGCTGGTTTTTATAGACATTTCATTAAAGATTTTAGCAAAATTTCAAGACCCTTATGCAATCTACTTGTGAAGGATGTACCTTTTATCTTTGATGATTCATGTCTTGTGCCATTTAAAAATTAAAGCAGTTATTAACATCATCACCCATCATTCAGCCCCCAAACTGGAGCTTACCATTCGATCTCATGTGTGATGCATCTGATTATACAGTAAGAGCAGTATTATGATAAAGAGTTGATCGAATTCCTCATGTTATTTACTATGCTAGTATGACATTAAATGATGCATAGTTGAATTATTCAACTACTGAAAAAGAAATGCTAGCAGTAATGTTGTTATTGGAAAAATTTTGATCTTATCTCATTAGTTGTAAAATAATTGTATTCACAGATCATGCTGCTCTTAAATATCTTCTCATAAAGAAAGATGCCAAAGCTAGACTAATTCGTTGGGTATTGCTTTTGTAGGAATTCGATTTAGAATTTAAAAATAAGAAAGGCACAGAGAATGTTGTGGCTGATCATCTCTCTCGTCTCCATTTTGACACAATTACAGAACCATTAACATTGAATGAGTCATTTCCAGATGAACAATTAATGAGTGTCGAAGTATTACCATGGTATGTTGACATCATGAATTATCTTGTTACAGGTCAACTTCCAGAGCATTGGACCAAGCAAGACAATACCAATTTTTTTGCAGAAATAAAGAATTTCTTTTGGGATGACCCGTATTTGTTCAAGTATTGTGCAGATCAAATTATTAGACGATGTGTCCCAGAAAGTGAAATTCAGAATATCCTTTCATTCTGCCATGAACAAGCTTGTGGAGGCCATTTCAGGCCATTTCAGGACAATACTAAAGTTTTACAATGTGGTTTCCATTGGCCAACTATCTTTCAAGACGCTTACACTTTATGTTCTTTATGTGATAGGTGTCAATGAATGGGGAGCATTACACGAAGGAATATGATGCCACTAAATCCAATTTTAGTGGTTGAGATTTTTTATGTATGGGGTATCGACCTCATGGGACCATTTCCTCCTTCTTTTGGCCATCAATACATATTCGTTGTTGTTGACTACATATTGAAATGGGTAGAAGCAATTCCATGTAGAACCAATGATCACAAGGTGGTGATAGGATTTTTGAAAAGCAACATTGTTTCATGATTTGGATTCACTCGACCGATAATCAGTGATAGTGGTGCCCACTTTTGTAACAAAGCATTCAAAGCTCTTTTGACAAAGTGTTCAATCACTCACAAAGTGGCGACCCCATATCATCCGCAAACCAGTGGTCAAGTTGAGATCTCAAATCGAGAAACAAAGCACATATTAGAAAAGACGGTGAGGCCAGACAGAAAAGATTGGTCATTAAGACTTGATGATGCATTATAGGCATATAGAACAGCTTTTAAGACCCTGATTGGGATGTCACTCTACAAGCTAGTGTATGGAAAAGCTTGCCACCTACCTGTGGAACTCGAACATCGTGCGTACTAGGCCATCAAAAAATTCAACTTTGACATGCAGCAACCTAGCTCGGAAAGAATATTACAACTGGCAGAACTTGAAGAAATTCGCAATGATGCATATGAAAATGCCAAGATTTACAAGTAGTGAATGAAAGTCTTTCATGACAAACAAATTATGAGAAAATCTTTCACTCCAAGTCAGAAAGTGCTTTTATTCAATTCTCGCTTGCACCTATTCCCAGGTAAGTTACGCTCTCGATGGTCTGGCCCCTTTTATTGTTCATATTGTTTTTCCACATGAGGCAATTGAAATTAAAGACCCAAAGAACAGTGTCATGTTTAAAGTTAATGGTCAAAGATTAAAGTCATATCTAGAGTATCAACCACATGGAGAGGATATCGAAATAAATTTGAGTGACCCACCAAATTTGAATTGAGTTATTTCTTTTTTTTCGGTGATTTGATTTTTTTTCTTTCTTTTTATTATTCATTTGCTAATTGAAATTATTTTTGCATAAGTGTGTTTGTTTAACCATTAAGTTTTCTCTTATCATTGTTAATCATGAGTGCCATAGCTAAACAGTTCCTCCTGGACATTCTTAAACCACTTCAACGTGTAAAATCTCATCTCAAAAGGCAGATTCGATTTTGTAAAACACATTGTATTTGGGCTCTGCAACCACCAGAGTTAGTATCCTATGTTGAGGATTTAGAAAGTCAACTTAGAGACATTGTGAGAAGTGTCTACAACATCCAATTGGAGCTTGAGGTAAATTCAATAAGAGGATAATTGTAATTTTCTTTGTGTTTTAATTTATTTTTCTTTGTTTGTGTACTTTAGTTTGTTACCCCGGTGAAGTGGTAGATAACAATACTTCATGACAATCAAGTTAGTTACTTCAGTTTCCCATAATAATTGATATTCTGAGGCGAAGGTATGGACAAAAATGAGATTCTAGCAAAGCTTCACAATCGATTCCCTTTACTTCCTCAGAATGCCCTCCTTACAATCTATAAAGTTCAGTCCGAACGCATGCGATTGCTCATGAGGAATAACATACCTACTGACATCTGTTGGTTAATCAAGGCTAAAGTACGATTGGCAGGTGAGTTACCACTAAAATTTATTGCATACATGCGTGGTTGTGGTAAATGAAATTATGCAAGAAAACAAAGAGCTCGAAGAATTTCTATTGCTTGTCATAAATGTGCTAGAATGAGATGCAATAAAAACTCATGTTCTTTAGGAATTGTGTTTGATAACAAGGAAGATAAGATTTAATTCATCAGGGATGGCTTGAATAAGGAGTCATTGGATAATATCCTTTTGTCTCTTGAAACGCATCCTAGTGGATATGTGCAAGGAGCGATTCTCCAGTTATGGTCATTATTCCAGAAAGAGCATGCACGATATAGTCTTGGGAATCTGACTATAAACGACCTTGTTTGCCAGTTTATAAGAAAAATGGATGGGAAGCCTATCATCGACCCATAGGGGCTTTCAAGCCGTTTCTGGACGTAAAACCAGAGGAAGGTTTGAGCCACAGTCGCAACTACATATAAATATCCTTTTACTTTACTGTTGTTTTATTTCACTATTGTTTTATCATTTGCATTATTGTCTTTAATAATTTTATTCTATCACTGTTTACTTTTTCCTTTTTACTATTTCTTTTTTTACTCGCGAGTCATGTGCTTTACGCGTTATTTGACATTGACATACTACCTCATACACAGCTGTGACCCACTGTCACCGAGATTCTTAAATATATTTTTTTGTCAAGCACTCACAAATTATTTTTGAGAAGTATCTGATGAGCATAATTTATATACATATTTTACCGTTTATTATGTAATTACTAGTTATTTTTAATTAATTGAATTATTTTATTACATCGGGAATTAATTGGAGATTGGAAATTAAAAGTGCAAAAAGAATAACAATTTGGGTAAATATTATTTGAAGCCGTGACAGAGTTAAGAGCCAAGAGCAATTTGCATTGAATTTCAATTCTCCAATTGAGTTGCACGTGCATGGCATTGCAAAAGTGGAAAGCAATTTAAATGGGGCCCACATTTGAATTTCAAAAGTGGAATTAATGGCTTATGGTGGCATTATTATGGAAGCTTTGTTTAATAATTGGAAAAGGATTTTAATTAGTAGACAAAGAGGATTCGGTGGCTAAGCATTATAAAAAGAGAGTTTTGGCTTTTGAATGAGGTAGCTGCCAGAGGACAGAAACAAAAGGGAGGACGCGAGACAGAGAGAATAGAGGGTAGCGGCAGCAGCACTTTGGCTTTCCATGGCTGATTTTATTTATTTTGTTGCTCCCAATTCAAGTATGTCTAACTAATTTTCTTATACTGAGGTTAAGGATGAAACCCTATTCAATGAAATAATTATCTTTTTATTTAATTAATTCCCTATATATGTTATTTGATGATTATGGCTTTTATTTCACATGATTAATTGGATGTTAATAAAATCTTTTCATCAATTATGTCATGCATAATTGATTGTTAGGATTAATATTCGATTAAATCTATGCTTGGATTTATAAAGTTTATACATGATTATCTTTGATTTTATGTCTTTCATTAAATTGTTTACATAGAGTGCTTATGAAACTTTGACTCTTTGTGATTCAATATGTTTACATGAAATTCTTAGATGTCATATTATTAAGCAGAAAAATAACCTACACAAGATTAATTTATTTGGGCTTAATTGTTATATCCGTGAGATGACATAGATTGATTTCAAGTTGTCACTGTAAAATTGGGGATTAATTAATAATTAGATAATTACTAGTTGAATAGTGGTGGATTCTAAAGCCTTGGTAATTCTTATCTTATTGAATTCTCCTTTATTTTAATTGCTTCCTTACTTTAATTGGTTTAATTTTCTTAGAAACTCAATTTGGTCAACTAGGTTAGAATTAATATTAATTTTAGATTTAAATTATACTTTTCAATTTATAACAATCCTTGTGGGATCGACCTCGTTACCACTATTCTATTTCTAGATTCGTACGTTGCGAGTATATTAAAATTTTCACAGCAGTATCCCAATGGCAGCTACTCCCAATAGACAATTCAAGAATATTTGTGTGCTTTGTGGATTTAACTATGGCAAATATAAAGAGTTCGTTGAGGCAGCCATAGATCTTGGTCGAAGCATAGCAGAGAGAAAATTACACTTGGTGTATGGAGGAGGTAACCGAGGGTTATCAAAATTGGTCTCAAAAGCTACTTTTGTTGGAGGAAGTCAAGTGTTAGGCATCATCCCAAGAGCTCTAAAATCTTTGGGCAGTTTGTCTGACTTACCGATTGGAGAAGAGTTAGTTGTCTCAAGTATGCAAGAAAGAATAACTGAAATACTTAATCATGCTGATGCTTTTATTTTCCTTCCAGGGGATCTTGCAACACTAGAGGCACTTATCACACTAGCATCTTGGGCCCATCTGCACATTCACCAGAAACCCATCAGTTTATTAAATGTCAATAACCTTTATGATGGCTTCATCGCATTTCTTAATCATGCAATAAAAAACTATTTCATTCATTCCACAGTGAAAAAGCTTTTTATTTGTGCTCACATTGCTAATGAGCTACTTGATTTGTTACAAGCTTATAAACCGGAACCAGACCTCTGGACCTTTGTGCTGGAGCGTCCAAATAATCATGGTAACAGTAGCCGCAATAAGAAGTACTGATTGACACTAAAAAGTGCACATTTAATAAGGATAAAATTATTAGTTTTTCACTTATTGTGTCGATTAATGCGTTCATTATTTCTAAATTATTTTAATACTCCCCAAATATATTTTATGTTAAATTAATTCGTAATTTGTTAATTTTTATCTTGTAAATATTTTTCAGGAATAAAGATGGAATTGAAATTGAAAGCGGGAACAAAGAAGAACTACTGGAACAAAATTGAAGAGATATAATAATAAATAATAAATAAAATAAAAAAATAAAAAGAACAAAAACATGTTGGTGATGGTTAGGAGGCCATCACGCCTCCTAACCATCACACAATTCAATGTATATATATATATATAATATAAAAATAAAATAAAATAAAAGAAGATGATTCCCTTGCCTATAAAAGGCAAGGGGATGCAGGCCAGAAGAGGGAGAGCTATTTCTTTCTTTTCTTTTCTTGTTTTCGTTTGTATCAATTTTATTTGTAATATATTTCAAAAAGTTTATCAAATAAAAAGAGGGTTGTGTTTTCTTTTAATATGAGTAGCTAATTTTATTAAGCTGAGGTGAATGATGAAGCTCAATGTTTCAAACAATTAATTATTATTATTTTCTCAAATGAGTTTTTAAGTTATTTAATTCTTTTCTAATTATTTTTATATCATGTTAATTTATAAATCCCACTGGTATTTATGGTATTTTGACATAATGTCGACACATTAATAAAGTGTGGCACATTAGGTACTTTATTCTATATTTATCCACACACATAGAATTATATGATATAATAATTAATTGGTAAAAGTGAGGCAAAATATAAATGAGAGAGTATGAAATTATAGTTTGAATACAGAGAGTGGATTCTAAAACTTAGCTTATTTTTAAATTGATTTCAAATAATTTCTTTTTCCCACAATTAATTTTCTTAGCTTTACTAGATTTAAAACTCCCTGTGGTTCGACCCCGGTCTCACCGGGTTATATTATAACTAGACACTCTTATACTTGAGAGTAATACATTTTTTAGTCATGTCAAGTTTTTAGCGTCGTTACCAGGGAGTTTTCCAAATTTGGTATTAGTTTGTCTTTACTTTATTTTAATTTTTTTTGTCGTTACCATCATTCTGTGATTCTATTTTATTCTGTTTTTGTAAAACTTCAGTTAGCACCCCTCTTCTTTTCAAACCTTAACATTATCCATAACATTTGTGAGAAACTTCATCTTAGCCCAAAAACCCTTCCAAATCAATTCCCAAATCAAATTTATTTCTTTAAATTTCTTCAATTTACTTTCCACATTTATTTTAAATGGCTGATTCTACCGCCTAGCTGTTATTTAAATTTTGTTAATTTATGTATTTTTATTTATATGGTCGGTTCTACAGCCTAGCATTTTAATTTCTGTTTATTTATTTTTGTGCATTAATTTATTTAATTTTATGTTTTATTATATGGTTGGTTTTAAAATGCCGCCTAAACTGTTTCTTTTAATGGTTGGTTTCACCGCTTAATTTATTTATTTAATTTTCAGTTTGTTTGTTTTTATTTCGCATTTTTTTGCTTATTTAATTTCCAGTTTATTTTTATTTCTGCAATTTTCATTTAGCGTTTTTGTATCATTAGTTTAGCACACATCATTAGCATTGCATGCGTCGTTGGTCTCGTACAAATAGTGGTAGATTAATTAAAAATCACCTTCACCACCCTTAAATATGATTGACATAGGAGCTGAAAATTTTTCGGAGCACGAAAATGATCAAGCCTTGCAAAATCTTCATGAACAGCCTAGGACCCTTAGAGACTTCATGCATCCTACTAGAACAGGGTCACCATCATGCATAGTTTTCCCTTTTGATGCATCACATTTTAATTTCAAACCCGGTATCATTCAACTTCTTCCTACTTTTCATGGTTTTGAGTATGAAAATTCATATTTGCATTTAAGGGAATTTGAGGAAGTCTGTAACACATGTATTGATCAAAATTGTAGCATGAATATAATCAGGCTTAAGTTTTTTCCTTTCTCACTTAAGGATAAAGCTAAAACTTGGCTACAAAATCTTATGTCAGAATCCATCAGAACTTGGGATGAAATGCAAGCACAATTTTTGAAAAAAATTCTTCCCACCCCACAGAACAAATTCTTTCAAAAGACAAATCACCACTTTCACTCAAAAATCAGGAGAAACCCTCTACCAATGTTGGGATAAGTTTAAAGAAGTACTTAATATTTGCCCACATCACGGTTTTGAAACATGGAGATTAGTGTCTTATTTCTACGATGGATTAACATCCCAAGATAGACAAGTCGTTGAAATGATGTGTAATGGTGAGTTAAGGGATAAAAGTCCTGAAGATGCATTAGACTATCTTGACTATATAGTAGAAAATGCACAATATTGGGATACAGTTGATTCTTATGAGTCATCAAGTAAGCCCCAGTCATCTCCATCTGGTGGAGACATGCATAACCTTAGGGAAGACCATGATTTTCAAGCCAAATTTGCATCATTAGCTCGAAAAGTCGAAGCATTAGAGTCGAAAAAGAATGATCATGTAAAGTCTGTTCAAAATATTTGATGTTATGTTTGCGATTCTACTGACCACTCTATACAGGACTGTCCAACTTTACCAGCTCTGAGAGAAAGTTTGCATGAACAAGTAAATGTCGTTGACAATTTCAAAAGGCCAAATCCAAATCCATACTCCCAAACTTACAACTCTGGTTGGAGAAACCACCCAAATTTCAGTTAGAGAAATGACAATCATGCACAACCTTCACAACCACTCCTTCCACGTCAAAATTTCCAAAACTCCCAGAGTTACCCACCATATGTCCCACCACTATGCAAAACTCTAGAAGACACATTGCATTCGTTTATTGAAAAAAAAAAGAGTCGATTAATAACCAAACGATGCAAACCTTAACCAATTTGACAGAAACTATCTCCAAACATACATCTACTCTAACTATACATGAAAAAGAAAAGTTTCCTGCTCAACCTGAACCAAACCCCAAGAGTCAACAACATCCTCAAATGGGAAATTCAGGAAACCAAAATATGAGTCATGTCAAATCGGTTATAATCCTTCGTGGTGGTAAAATGGTTAAAAAACACATTGTCGACCTTGTGAAACTAGTAAAGATTCAATTTCAGAAAATAAGGAAGAGTTTGTCGAACCTTTAACCCATGAAGAAATAACCAACTCTCCTCTTGTACCCCCATTTCCTCAAGCACTAATCAAGCCAAAGAAATCAAACCACAGTCTAGAAATTTATGAAGTTTTTAAACAAGTAAAAGTCAACATTCCTTTGCTGGATGTCATTAAACAGGTACCTTCTTATGCTAAATTTCTGAAAGATCTGTGCACGATGAAAAGGAAACATAAGGTGCAAAAGAGAGCTTTTCTAGCAGAACAGGTAAGTTCTATTCTCTCAACCAATAGTGCTTTGAAATACAAGGATCCTGGTTGTCCAACTATTTCTTGCACTATTGGGAATCTTAAAATTGGACATGCTTTACTTGATCTTGGTGCCATTGTTAATTTGCTTCCTTACTCAGTGTACCAACAATTCAATCTCGGTGAGTTAAAACCAACTTCTACCACTCTTTTACTTGCTAATAGATCGATTAAGGTTCCAAAAGGAATAATTGAAGATGTATTAGTCTAGGTCGATAAATTCATATATCCTGTGGATTTTATTATTTTGAAAATGGAACAAATTGCTAATGAATGAAAACAAATTCCTGTTATATTGGGTCGACCATTTTTAGCTACTGCTAATATTTTGATAAATTGCAGGAATGGATTAATGAACTTATCTTTCGGTAACATAACACTGGAACTCAATGTATTCAACATGTAACCTCACCACCAAGAATATGATGATAATGAGAATGAGGAAATTGATCTCATCGAGCCAATCATTGAGGAACACATTCAGGATGAGAATTTTACAAACTCTGCAGAAATTTGTTTTGCTGGTTCTGTTGAATCAAGTTAGGAATTAGATTTTGATACTACTAACATATGCCCTACACTTGATTATATGCAGGTACCTATATGTGACGATAACCAATCGAACTTTGAAAATACGGTACAACCTGAATAAGCAAACGTAGAGGAAGCACCAGAGCTCGAATTAAAGCCCTTACCAGAAGAATTGAAGTATGCCTATCTTGGAGAGCAGCAGACATATCCGGTGGTAATTTCTTCTCAGCTCATACATGATCAAGAAGGTAAATTGTTATCTGTACTAAAAAGACATAAAACTGCATTTGGTTGGACCTTAAAAGACATAAAAGGCATTAATCTTTTAATTTGCACACACCGAATACACTTAGAGGAAAATTTCAAAACAACCCATCAACCACAAAGAAGACTAAACGCTCATATGAAAAAAGTGGTAAAGAATGAGGTCCTTAAACTACTAGATGTAGGAATTATCTACCCTATCTCTGATAGTAAATGGGTAAGTCCAACACAAGTAGTACCAAAAAAATCTAGAATAACTGTTGTAAAAAATGTAAAAGGTGAACCAATCCCAACACGAATTCCATCTAGTTGGCGCATGTGCATTGATTACAAAAAATTAAATGATGCCACTAGAAAAGATCATTTTCCCCTTTCATTTTTAGAACAAATTCTCGAAAGAGTAGCTGGACATCCCTACTACTACTTTCTTGATGGCTACTCTGGCTCTTATCAAATCCCTATAACCTTAGAAGACCAGGAAAAGACCACATTCACATGCTCATTTGGAACATTTGCATTTAAGAGAATGCCCTTTGGACTTTGTAATGCTCCTGCAACATTTCTAAGGTGCATGCTAAGCATTTTTAGTAACATGGTTGAAAATTGTCTAGAGGTTTTTATGGATGATTTAATTGTATTTGGTAATTATTTTGATACATGTCTTAATAATCTAGAAAAAGTTTTGGAAAGGTGCAAAGAAAAAGGACTAGTTTTAAATTGGGAAAAATGTCATTTGATGACCACTTCTGGAATTGTCTTAGGCCATATTGTGTCTTCAAAAGGAATCGAAGTTGATAAAGCCAAAGTTGAAGTCATTTCGAAATTACCCTCACCAAAGACAATTAGAGAAGTCTGTTCTTTGTTAGGACATGCAGGATTTTATAGGAGGTTTATAAAAGATTTTAGTGCCTTATCTAGACCAATTTGTAACCTCCTAATAAAAGACACACAATTTGAATGGACTACATATTGTCAACAAGCTTTTGAAAAGATAATTAGTCTTTTGACATCAGCCCCAATAATACAACCCCCTGATTGGTCTTTACTTTTTAAGCTAGTGTGTGATGCTAGTGATTATGCCGTTGGCGCTGTTCTGGGTTAAAAAAATGAAGGTAAGCCCTTTGTCATCTATTATGCAAGTAGAACTTTGAATAGTGCAACTGAGAAAGAACTACTTGCTGTAATATTAGCATTGGATAAATTTTGTTCGTATTTAATTGGTTAATCTACTGTTGTTTATTCTGATCATGCTGCTGTGAGATATTTAATGTCAAAACAGGATGCAAAACCAAGGTTGATACGATGGATTTTGCTACTTCAAGATTTTAATTTGACAATCAAGGACAAAAATGGTGCTGAAAATGTTGTTGCATATCATCTTTCAAGATTTACAAATGAGTCTTCAATTGAAACAACACCTATTAATGATTCTTTCCCTAATGAATTTTTGTTTTCTATAAACAAAATGCCTTAGTATGCTAATATTGTTAATTATCTTGCAACAGGTGAAATGCCATGTGACTGAAGTTCCCAAGACAAAAAGAAATTCTTAACAGAAGTGAAAAGCTTTTACTAGGATGAACCATACCTGTTCAAGTACTGCTCTGATCAAATTTTTCGAAGATGCATACCAGACGACGAGGTAAGTAGGGTTATTCAATTTTGTCATTCTGAAGCATGCGGTGGCCATTTTTCTTCAAAAAAGACAGCTGTAAAAATATTGTAGTGTGGATTTTATTGGCCTACATTATTTAAAGATTCATATGCATTCTGTAAAATGTGTAAAAATTATCAAATGGTAGGGTCATTTCAAAGCGAAACATGATGCCTTTAAACCCCATCCTTGTCATTGAAATATTTAATTGTTGGGAAATTAATTTTATGGGCCCTTTTCCATCATCAGTTGGATTTGTATACATTTTGGTTGCTGTTGATCATGTTTCAAAATGGATCGAGGAGATTCCTTGTCGGCACAATGATCACAAGATTGTGATCCGCTTTTTAAAAGAAAATATTTTGAGCAGATTTGGAATAACTCGAGCCATTATCAGTGATGGAGGTAAGCATTTTTGTAATAATCCATTTGAGTCCTTAATGAAGAAATATGGAATTACACATAAGGTTGCTACCCCTTATCACCGTCAAACAAGTGGTCAAGTTAAATTAGCAAATAGGGAGATAAAACAAATTTTAGAAAATACAGTTAATCCAAACCGTAAAGATTGGTCTCTTCAACTAATTGATGCACTTTGGGCATATCGTACTGCTTTTAAAACATCTGAGGAATGTCACCCTATCGGCTTGTTTATGGAAAATCTTGCCACTTACCATTAGAACTTGAACATAAATCATTTTGGGCCATTAAAGCTTTTAATTCAAATCTTGATGATACTGGCAATGTGCGTAAATTACAAATAAATGAACTTGAAGAATTAAGAAATAATGCATATGAGAATTCCATAATTATTAAGGCAAGAACCAAAAATTTTCATGACAAAAGAATTTTTCGGAAAACATTTGAAATTAGTCAAAAAATGTTACTTTATAATTCTCGTTTTCATTTATTTCTAGGGAAGTTAAAGTCAAAGTGGAATGGTCCATTTATTGTAAAAAATGTGTATCCATATGAAGCCATAGAAATTGAGAATCCAAAGGATGGTGTCACATTTAAAGTTAATGGCCAAAGATTGAAACCATATCTGGAATACCAACCACATGAAGCAGATACCGAAATCCATTTGAGTGACCCACCAAAATTTTGATTAAGCCTTTTCATTTTAACGTTTTGTGAATTTGATTTACAGTTACTTTATCGTTTGAATTATTTGATTTTTTTTCTTTTTCCTTTTCCCTATGTCTTGAATGGAGTGTCTTGCATTGTTTTAATTGTGTGTTGTTTGACAAATGTGATTTAACTCACCAAATTTTTATACTTGTCATGAGTACCTCCACAAGAAATTTCATTTTCGATTATCTTAAAACACTTTTTCATGTAAAATATCACCTTAGGAAATTGCTCCATTTTGTAAATTACATCCCATTTGGGATCTGCAACCACCAGAGTTATTATCTCACATGAAAGATCTAGAAAGACAACTCAAGGAAATAAATAATGGTATTTATAATCTGCAATTGGAACTAAATTCAATAAAAGGACGAAGGTGAGTTATATTCCTTGTGTATTTTTGTTTTATTTTGTTGTTCTTCTTCACTTTTGATTTGATTTTGCAGATTTGATTCGTTTTGTTTTGATTCACTCTCCCGTATAAATGGCAGATAACGGTACTCTGTGACTTTTTAAGTCGGTATTCTCAGTTTCCCACAATAACTAAAACCTCGATGTCAAGCATGGAAGAAATACAACAAAATTTGCATCAACATTTTCCTTCTCTCCCTCAAAATGCTCTTAAGAAGATTTACAAAGCTCGTTGTGAACGATTGCGTTTGTTAATGTTCAATGGGATTCCTGTTGACATTTGCTGGTTAATTGAAGCAAAGGTCCAATTGGCAGGTGAGTTTTCTGATTCATTCATTTCCTTCATGCCTGGTTTTGGTAAAGGTACGTTTGCTAAGAAAAGAATAACTAAGCGACTTGGCTCTGAATGTTCTCACTGTGTAAGACTTGCTTGCAAAAATCCACGTTGTAAAGCTTTAGGAATGGTTTCTGTAAATCATGAAGATAAAATCAAATGGCATGAGTAAAGAATCATTGGATGATATCTTATGATCTCTTGAGACGCATCCGAGCGGATATGTTCAACGTGAAATTCAAAATTTGTGGAAGTTGTTCCAAAAGGAAAGTGCACAGTTTAGTCTTGGGAATCTAACTCTAAAAGACCAGTTTTCCAGTTTGCCAGTTTATAAGAAAACTAGATGGGAAGTCTATCTTCGACCCATAGAGGCGTTCAAGCCGTTACTGGACGTAAAACCAGAGGAAGATGTGAGCCACAATCACAACTACCAATAAATATCCTTTTATTTCACTGTTCTTTTATCTTTTGCATTTTTATTATTATTATTATTGTGTGTGTTTTTCTTTATTTTATCTAATCACTGTTTGCTTTTTCTTTTCACTGTTTGCCTTTGAATTATTAAGTTAAAAGCTCCACGCGTCATTTGACAAACACACCACCTCATTTACAGATGTATATTATTATGTACGTCACCAAGATCCTTAAATAGGAACTTCTTTTAAAGTACTCACAAATTGTTTCTTTTTAGAATTGTTCTAATGGTGGCAACTTCAAGCAGTCAACTTAAAAACATTTGTGTGCTTTATGGATTTCGCTATGGAAAGTATAAGGAGTTCGTTCAGGTAGCCATAGATCTTGGTCATGCTATAGCAGAGAGGAAACTACATCTTGTATATGGAGGAAGTGACCGAGGGTTATCAAAGCTTGTCTCTGAAGCTGCTTTCGTTCGAGGAAGCCAAGTGCTAGGCATCATTCCAAAAGCCTTAAAACCTTTAGGATGTCTACCAGACTCACCAACTGGAGAAGAGTGAGTTATCTTAGGTATGCAAGAAAAAATATTTGAAATGTTAAATCATGCTGACGCTTTCATTTTCTTGCCAAGAGACCTTGCAACTTTGGAGGCGCTAATTACATTTGGTTATTGGGCCCATTTGAATATCCATCAAAAACCCGTCGGTTTGTTAAATGTTAATAACTTTTATGATAGCTTGATAACATTTCTTAATCATGCAATAAAAAATTACTTCATTTAATCCTCAGCGAAAAAACTCTTCATTTGTGCTCCTACTGCTAATGAATTACTTGATCTTTTGCAAGCTTACAAACCAGAGCCAGATCCCATGACTTTGGCGTTGGATTGGGCAACTGATGACAATGGCAGTAACTCTCGTAAAAAATGTAAATTAGATTTAACTTTCCGTTTGCAAATATTTACAGCAGTGGCCAGGTGATATCTTCTAAACTCTACTCCTTTCTTTAGACATTGAGGACAATGTCTTTTTCAGGTTGGAGGGAGAGAATAGTTGATAATTGTGGAATGTCTCGGTCCTAGTGATGTTTTTACTAATTTTTATTGTAAAGACTAACTTTGGATAAAAGTTTGAGTCAAAGATGGCAGAATATAGAATGTAGGGTCTCTAGAAACGCATCTTCTTAATTTTTGTGTTTTCTTCAAAAAAAAATGTTTCTAACTTTTTGTTTTCGGTCTTTTTCTCTTAATCATCTCCCTTAAGTTTCTGCAATTAGTCCCAATTTTTTAGTGTTTTCTTAAAAAAAAAATATTTTCTTTTACAGTGTGATCTTTTAACATTGGATAACATGATGATTTTTAAATTTTGGTATTCGAATTATCTTTGGCCTTGAGTTATGTTACACTATGTTTTTCCCTTTGCATGTTGAAACGTAAATTGAGAAATTGAATGAGTGAAATTGATTAAGTCATTTGGAAGAATGTACATGTTATGAAAAGACCAAGCGAGTTTTTGAGCCTATTATCCTTGGAGAGTAACCTTGTTTGCCTATACAGCTTCACAATTTATTGTACAATATCTCAATATTATTTGAAAAAAATTTTGTGCAGCTGCATCTAAAAGTCCATTGAACTAGTGGATATGAAAGATTATATAGAACTCTAAAAGATGACAGAAGGCCATCTTTGATCCGTTTAAGCCTTTATAACCAACCATATTATAAAGAATTCATAGTTAACTCTTTTGAGCCTTTGAAAAAAAAAACTTTTTTCTTTTTTAACCTATCATATTTTCCTACTTCAATGAGTATCACCTTATATTTTATATTTTCCATCACCCAATTATGTTTAAAAATAGGGATGATTATGTATTCCTAACAATGGTGCTATAAAAAAAAGATGATATGTATATATCAATTAATAAAAAAAAAGAGAAAAAAATCCAAGCAAAAAGAAAAAAAAAAGCACCTTATAATCTCCAAAAAGTCCCCTATTTTTCAAACATATATTTTCATAAATTTCCATTTTGTCCCTAGTTCAATTATGAGTAGCTAATTTTCTTTCAAACTTGGGTTGAAGGTGAAGTCTCAACATGTGCCATGGGCTTTATTTGGTAAATTTATTTTCTCTTCCCCTCTAATTTTTGTGGATGTTTTGACTTTTCGTCAACAAATAATAATAATCTTGTCTAGATACCGCCCTGGTTTCACTGGTTCCCTAGTACAAGGTTATTATTATTTGGCACGATAAGTCCTTAGCACCATATTAATTAGAGTGTGGTTCATGAGGTGTGGATTCTCCCTTCATGATTTAATTGGCACTAATACGGAATATTTAGCTCATGGTGCATGTTGATATGGATCCAGATACCCAAGCGTTTCAATTATAGTTTCCAATTTGATTTAATTCCGCCATTTCAATTTAATTTCTAAGATAGTCTAAATCACTTTCACCACAAATCTAACCACCCTCATAGAAAATTAATTCTACATATAATTAAAATTCACCTCCTTGTGGGATCGACACTCGTCACTATTGATCTATTCTACAATAGATTCGTGCACTTGCGAGTTGAATAAAATTTGCACAACAACAATAGCCTCCACTAGTGGTAAGATTTCAAGCAGCCAAGCCGCAACCACCACGTCGTGGCATATAGGATACAAGCTATGGCCACCATGCCATGACAACCTGAGGAGAAGCGGTGGCCATCAAGAGTGGAAAAAAAGAGAGGAGGCAGCGTTGTGATTTCAAACTCGACAAGGACTAAGGATAGGTTGCGCCAACATGCCAACTGTAGTCACCACAACGCTATGACTTGGGATAAAGCAATGGCCATGGAAAGAAGAAAAAATGAAATAGGTTTAGGAAAATGGGTTTAGGATCTGGGTTGGGTTAAATTGACCTAGTCCAGCTCTGACCGAGTCAATAACTGAATATTGATTGGTCAACTATTGACCATTGACTTTGACCTTGACTAATTTTTTAAGGACAATTTCAGTTTAATTTTAAATTCAAATATTGGTATATTTATGTATATTTTGAGATGAATTAGTTGAAGCAATATGTCACCAAAGTAACCTCTCTTGTGGAAATCAATTTATTTTAGCATATAAAATGTTATCTATATGTAATTTGTGTGAATATCATCAACACAAATGAAGTCCATATTTGACAAAATTGTGTCTACAACAGTGGTAATAAATTTATGATGATTATTTAGTTTTACATATGAACAATAAATCAACCCAAAGGAAGATTATTGTTTGACAAGTTCTAATTATCAATATTTGATCACTACACTAAGAAATTGCTTACAAGTTAATATTTTGTCCAAAGATAAAATATTAATGGAGTGTCCCATATCTTGAGATACAGTTTGCCTTTATTTAAATTTGTATTTGTTTCGCGACTTATATGAGCTACTTATATGAGTTTATTTGTTTATTTGTTATTATCTGCTTCAATTATGACTCTAGTTAATATTACTGTTAACATCTATTCTATTCTTATGCTAAATGGATTTAATTTTAGGTCATGGTAAAAGAACCTTTTAATATTTCTCGCAATCATGAACCTCGACCTTGCGTTAAGAGTTGATTATCCCCCATTTTTTATGGATGAGAGTACTTCTGATGACAAGAAGGATTTGGAATGCTGGAAGAAATCAAATTGGAATTGTATGACGATCATGAATTGGATTGAAAATTTATAATCCGCAAAATCGTGAATCAGATATGGATTGATGTCCAATCCGTAAAATTCGATTCGCGAACACCCTTACCCAATACACAAGGTCAGATCTAAAAACTTAAATTATTGGAGGTAAAATTATAATTAAAAATAAAAAAAAATTATAAAATTAATCCTAATATTAAATTTTTTTCATAAATTTATACCACTCACATAAAATTTTCTGAAAAGCTAATATGAAAATAAAGAATTTTTAATTAAGTGGGTCAATTGACCACATTAGCTTCTATATGCATCTGCCCTTGCCTATATGTATCTCCATCAGGACACCTGAAAGTATATTTTATTCACACCTTCAATAGTGATTGCTGGATATAATACAGGGCTGAGATTCATTTAGTTCAAAAGCGGGCAGTCGAACATTTTGACAATTTAAATAATATTATTTTATTATTAATAGAACTCTACCTGGCTATTATGACTATTAAAAAATAACATTATTTAATAAGTAGTCATATTTTCAATCTATGATTTAACACATTTTTTTAGTGTTGTTGTGGCTTTCTCAAGTATTCTTTTATTGCTACAACTAGAAAGTATAACCGCGCTTCACGCAGTTTTGAAAAAAAAATTTAGTATTATCTTTTTTTCTTACTTTACACTTGATGAAACTGATAAAAAATATGAATTGATTTTTTTTAAAGATGAGGCAGCCTTATAAAAAACAAAAAAAAACTATTAGCCAGCAATACAAATAAAGAAGCAACGCGAGATAAAGAATAAAATTAGAGAATATATTATAGAGTGATTTTATTCATTCCAATTGTGTGTGTACAAAACAAAAAGATGAGCTCTCCTTTTATAGTTACATAATCACTCCATGAAATTAATGAAAATTTATGGATCATAATTCCTTGTGAGATAGTGGGAGTTATAGGAAAGCTAAAGGTTGCTAATGGGAGATAGTGGGTATACTAAGAGATATCTGTTATGAACATCCACATTTATTTTAATAAATGTATAACACTCCCCCTTGGATGTTCATTACAAAGAATATATCTCATTAAAATCTTTACAAAATTGTTATTATGTAATAACAATCAAATTAATTATGAGAAGATGAAAAGTCAAATCTAAAAGAAAATTTATCTATTTATTAGATAATAGATAATATATAAAGATGAGAAATGGTGATGTCACATCACCTTCTCAAGTCCTGGCTTTATATATATATATATAGATAAGTGATCATTTTTTTACTTAAATAATTATTTCTTTTTATTGACTTACGTGATATTGTTAGGAATGACAATGCTTCACCTACTTTGGTTTGCTTAAATCTATGAATTTAATTTCTTAGGATACCTGCAAAAGAAGAAAAAATAACAATCCAATAAGAATTGAAATTGAGGTAATTGAAAGAGATAAGACGAAATGGGAAGTTGTGTTTTGTTAATAATAAAACTAGTTAAGTAGTTAAAATGGCAAGTGTCTGGCTGCCTGCATTTGAAATGAGCAAAGTAAAGCTGAATGAATCTCAGCCCCATATTATATCCAATGGACACTATTGAAGGTATGGATAAAACTTGTTGTCAAAGTGTCTTGATGGTAAATTCACTGTCTATATATAAATGTTTCAATCATGAATTTTTAACCATATTAAAATAAAAAATGAGCTAACAGATAAAAACTCTAATGTAGTATATTTTATTCTTGTAGTGTATTAAAATCTGTAACATTTTATTTTTTTATCTCATCCTTAATTTTGATATGGTCAGAGAACTCTGATTAGAAACTCTGATTTGAAATATGTGAATGTATGTATATATGTATGTATGTATGTATTTGTAAAACAAGTTGTAAAAATATGATATAGAAAACTAAAGAATAATGATAGATACATCCCAAAACTTTCTTTCAAATATTGTGATGTGATTTGTTATTAAGTATGTTGTTAACAATTCTTTAGAAATTTCAAGTGAATTAATTCTATTATTTCATCATTCAATTGATGAATAACACATCATTAAAAATGAATTTTTAAAATAAAATTTTAACATGCGTATTACTCTTAATAAAATTGTCTCACAATTTACTATATTATTTGAGATAAATTGTTGTGATTTAAAAACCCTGTTTTTAAAGTAACCGTGATAATTAATGAAATTTCTGAATTAGGTATTCAGGGAAGGTGTTTATCAATAAAACACGAGTGAAATTGATCACACCCCTTTAAAACTCATCAAAACCACTTTTACTGAAAATACCCCATTAATACTTAATAGCTTTAAAATGTGTAATTCCCATTTAAATGCCACAAATACCCTCATCTCCTCATTCTACTGTTCGTGGGGTAGTGATGTTTGGATTCCTGAAGTTCCAAAGTTATTAGGCTTTTATTTTATATGTCATCCAGATGTTTTAAGAGAAAAAATAAAAAAAAAATTAATTTTTGTTGACGTTTTTAAAGTTATATGTCATTTATTGATTTTCTTCTTCTGGTTATTAGATTATTTATTTGTTGAAACTACAAGTCAAAGGAAATAAAATAATCTTTTTCAATTGAAAGAATCTAAAGATAAGAACATGGATGATATCTTGATTCTTGGGTTAACAATGTTGGTAGGTAAGATAAAAATATTTGTGTGGGAATGTATCACCATTTCATTATACTAAAATGTTGGGACCTATTGATAATCTCATTTTAAAATCTAGGGCCCCGCGACAGGATAAAATACCATTGAACAATCTACCACTTCATGGTGTAGAAATTGCAGGATAACCCTAAACAAGTGTTTTCGTATGTAAAAATTAAGAAAGATAAATTCTACGAAAGTCAAGAGGAGACTTAGGATTCAAGTAGAATTGCATGTCTTATTATATAGCTTCACTAAATGATTAAAACTTTAATTACAAAATAATTAAAATGGTGTTTTAAAAGGGCTTTAGAGGGGTGCCAATGGCACCACTCATAAGTCATGAAACAAACACGGTGAGTCTTGTGCCACTTATTAAATCTTTTAAGGAGAAATTTATAAAAATAACCAAAAAAAATTATTTTTGAATTTAACCCTCAAATTTTTTTTTTTATCATAACTAGTCAAATGTGTTTTTTTGCCCCAAATTACCCTCATTTCAATCAGCTAACTCTCTTCCTTATCACACTAAAACTTTTGTCTCTTGAACGGCGAACAATGACGCCAATGGTGAATGGCAATGGCATTGGTGAACTAGAATAAAACAGAATCCCCCGGAATTTATTCGAATCCAACGGACTCCAACAAATTGAAAAGCACCTAAACCCTAGGTAAGCTAATTTCATCATTTTTTTAATGATTTGAATGAATTTGTTTGAGATTCTAGATGAATATAGGCCGTTAGAGGGATATAATGAAACAAAGTTTAGTTAAAACGTGCAACGGGGTGTTTGATGAAATTCCTCTTAGATAGTTTGCGCTTAGTTTTTGTATAATCAAGTATTAAAATGTGCAACGGGGTGTTTGTTGAGTTATGTGGTGTGTTTTTCTCATATCAAGTGCGACAAAGAGTAAATTTGGTGCAACACGATGGCATGCCATGTTTGTTGCACGCATAACATGCCTACATGCAGTAGAGGCACTGCCGCTTGGTGCACCATGTCGCACCAAATTTTAGTCCTTTTTTGTGTTCTTGTTAATGTTATTAATTTATTAAATGTAATTATTAATATAATAATTTAATTATGTAACTTGTATTAGATACACGACGAAATCTAAAATAGCAAAACATAATCCACCCGAACCGCAAATGAATTAAGCATGATGAAGGAACATTATTACAATCGCTTCCTTGGGCATATCACGAGTATCTGTAAAATAGAAACAAGTGTAAAAGCCATCCAAGAAAAACTAACAAAACGACAGTTGAAATTGTTCAAGCAAGACATATTTGGCAATTTCATGGAGTGTCGAAGCTTTTTATCCAATGGCATATTTGTGCATAATGTATTGCTCAGGCAAGTGGCCCATGGAGAAAGAATTAAAAAAGATTAGTTGTGGTTTCAAATTGGCAAACATATGGTACGTTTATAACTTTGCTTGTTGCAAGCATGGATTTTTGAAGCAATCAAAAGGTTGCGGTCAAAGTGAATCATGAAAACTAAAAAGAAGATTCCCCGCATCATGCAATGAAAAACCCATTGCTTCTTCTAAAATAAACTTTACTGAAGTATAATCATATCTCTATGACAATTCTCATCATGTAAGTAATAGATATGTTTGTATATATATAGCTACTTTTCATATTACTAAATACTAGATGATTAGACTAACTTTAGGGTAAGGAAACATTTTAGAAACCATCAAGTTGGATGCAAAGGAGAAAAGCCCAAAAACATTGGAAGATTATGGAGAATTACATGTGATATATCCAAGTTGGGTCCGTAATGTGGGTATCCTTTAGTGCATCATAGCACAATTTAAAATATAATCGAAACTCAAAATCTTTTGGCTTGTTATTTGCTCATTTTCAATGTTACTTTATGTAGCATCAATCTTCTATCAACACGACACAACACCACGAGCCTAAATAAGTGCAACAGAATCCCTTTGAGGATGAGCTTACTGCAAATGACCATCACGAATTCGCACACGATTTTAATGACTGCTCTAAAAGAGGTTTTTACTTTCTACAAGTGGCTCAAAATCTTGGTTCAGAACTTGAGGAGATGTGGTAACAAATATAAGGATGTATCCATAATTGACCACATCAGAGGTCATATGTAATACAACCTTAATTATTTCATCATTAAATACGTCCATATGCAGTGAACATACAGAATAGATTATGTTACTAGACCTCAAAGTTGTCTTCGTTAGGATTTATATGTAAAATTTCATACACTCTTACAAGAAACTGATCAAACGCACAATCTTTTCAAATAAAAAAAGTTGCATTATTGGCATTCACATATTCTATGCGATCATCCGTCAACATCTCCCACCAATGGTCGTAACAAAATTGAAGAACAACTGAGTCTATTAAGCCTGAAAATGATTTAAAAAAAAGCAAAATTAGACACCACAAAACAGGATAAAGTGAGTATATGACATATTTTACATGGATGTTGCACATACTGTGATTATGTGCAACAATACAACAGGTGTCTGTCGCACTTAAATTGAAGCAAATTTTTTGTTCGACCATGTGGTACAATGGCGAAATCGATTTTTGATTTGATTCGTTTCGTCGCAAGCCTTGAAATATATATTATACCCCCAAAATGAATACAGATAGCCTAAGTTATGACTCCAAAAAATATCAAGAAATTTAGCGTGATAGATTGATTTATTTTGACAACCAATGTGACAAGTGTCTATCGCACATAATCAGTATTGTGTTTATGTGCGATAGCACCTGTCGCACATAAACACAATGTTGATTTATTGCGATAGTCATCTGTCCCACTGTCTGTCACACTAAATCAGCCTACTATATTAAATTTAGGTTTTGTTTACTTGGAATTTATATTATTTTCAATTATCTTTTTTGTTTTTTATTTCTCAATTCAAACTAAGTACTTTAACAAATTACATTATTTTTATGAATGAAACATAATGGCATTTACAATAAAACTATAATAGTTTTGAACCTAAACACTAAACTTAATACATAAAAGATTCATATTGTGTAAGACATATACTAACCTTAAAGTTTTCTCCATTGATGATTATATTCATTTATGTAATACAAGTTTGATGGAATTTAGTGATTTATTGAGAGTGATGAGGTTTGCTGATTTGTTGAAGTATTAGATTTTTCCTGAAATTTTAAAAGTGGCATTTTGTTCGTAAATTTATTGGAAGCGACGAGGAGTATTTGGTAAAAAAAAGCTAATATTTAGCTAGTTATGCTACTAAAAAGTTTGGGGCTAAATTTAAAAAACTAAAACATTTTTTGTCCGTCCTTGTAAATTTTCCTCTTTTAAGAGGTATGTGTAAAAAATAAATAAAAGCCATATTCTCGTCTAGAATTTGTCATTTCACCATGGCCACAACCCTTACATGGCAACCCTTACAATTACAACCCAAAACCACACTCCCTATCGGTCGCCGTCGAGCGGCAACCGTCCGGGCCTTCCGACGAAACGACTTCGACCGGTTCGCACGGCGGATGACCTCCGGTGAGGCCTGGAGGGACGCTTGGCGCACCGCTAATAATGGCTTCGAGCAGTTGGTCTTCGAGGCCAAAAAGACAGCCGAGCGTATAGACCGTCAATACTCCGTCTCCCGTCGTCTCAACTCTGCTGCACGTACTGCCGCCGTCCGTGCACGTGAGCTGGATCGGGAGTTTGCAATTAGCGTCCGCTGGCGCTCTTTTAGGATGGATTTTTCCAGAAATTGGCCGAGGGTTTGTGCTTGTCTTTTTAATTATACTTAATTATCTTGAATCCTCTTGGTTATTTAGATTTAATTATTTATTTAGAGCTCTTATATATTTTTTAATTGCTACTTTTGCAGTACAGGAAGCAGCTTAATGATTTTTTAAACACTCCACTAGGAAGAAGTTTTGCTGTGAGTATTACTCAACTATTTTACTTTTAATGGATGCTTCTAAAATGAATTCTTTTCTTAAGATCCTTTTTAACATATTTTTCTAGGAAATATTTTATTCTTACGACTTCAAATAGCATTTGCTATAAGCTTGAGTTTCTGCATTTCGGAAATGATGGCTTCTCAACATGGAATTAGATAATATTTGACATCAATTTCTTATATTGGATCCTGCCGTTGCACTAATTAAATGGTTACCCATATTGAAATGGGCTTGTGTTCACTTGAATAGGAGTGCTAGCATTTACTGTTGCATAAATTTAAGCTTTTTTTATTATTATTATTTCTCTAGTGATAGCATTATCACATTGTGTCTTCTGATCCCTGCATGTTATCTTTCTTTATACATTTTGTTCTTAGCTCACTTTTAATTATGTTACTTGATCTGTTTGTAGACAATTTTCTTCCTCTGGTTTGCATTATCTGGATGGCTGTTTCGCATCTTGATATTAGCTACATGGGTTCTGCCAATTGCCGCACCTCTTCTCATTGGGACAGTGGCCAATAATTTTGTCATTAAGGTATAACCTGTTACCATAATCTTTTGCTTAGAAGTATATTGGTCTGTTCTTAGATTCAATGTTACCTAATTCAATGTGCTCTAGATGGCTTTTTCTGTCCTGGCTGTTGGCATTTATTGTCTAATTGGCATGGACGCACTTTTGAATGAATGGTAGGATATGCTAACTGTAATTACACAATTCCTTTAACTTTTGTGCTTGTCTTTTATGATCTTTCAGTTGGTGTAGTGTAGGACAATGAAATAGGTAGAAGTAAAATATTTGAATTTCTTGGCGCCTTGGTACGTTTGCTTTCATTTTGTCAATGACATGCATCTTTTGGATCACCCAACTCTCCATTGATGAGTTAACCAATGTTGTTAAATGTTAGGTTGATTCTTTTACTTCATCTAGGAATTCAAAGTATATTTTTGTTTTCAGTGTTATTAATTACATTTGGTATATCAACAATTTAACATGAAAAGCATGCTGAATAGTAACTTCGTTGTTTCTTTTGGGAATTTATTTCTTAGTCATCTTGATTGTTTTCTTTCTTCTTCATTCTCAATGATTATTCTGGGTTACATTTGTGGGATAATTTTTCTTCCCATTACTATACATATCTATTTACAGTTTGAAAGTAGATGAAGTGGTTATTCAGTTTGATTTTCTCAAAGCTATTTTGCAGACTTTTGTTCTCCTTTGAAAATAAACTTTTATGTCTCCTTTTGCTTCCTTGTAACCACAAATATGGCTTATGCATCATATATGAATTTGAAAATCCGATGCTAGCCTAAAAATGATGTCATTTAGCATGTGATTTGTTGTTTTTGGATGAAAATGTTAAGAGGACTCTGTTATGGGATGAGAGTTTTGAATGGAATTGGCGAAGACTCTTCCTTGAGGAGTGCAAGGTTCCTTAAGGAAAAGACAAATTTTTTAAGTTATATTAAAGTAGAATCAAATGTCTTGTTGGATTAGTTGGAGAAGTTAGTCGAGGTTTACAGGTTAACATCCTTGTAGTCATGTTTCAAAATCCAGTTTGCTTGTAATATATGCCTTACATGCCAGCTTCAAGTACCTGGAAGAAAACTATTTAGGGGCACGTGGGAATGGCTTTTTGTCGTTCTGAAGTTCTCTAGAAGTTATAGCTGCTAAGTCAGATTCTGTGTTAGCAATTCTTCATGCTTATGTGATGTAGGACAGTTGACTTTGTTGAATTTGGGCTACTGCATTGGATTTGGATTTGGGAGAGTGATTACTTGTTTTGAAGATTTTGTCAGGGGAGTTTAACTCATTTCCTACCTAGTGATGATGCTCATTGCTTTTTTGCTGAAAAACATTGTTTAGGGTCTAAAATTTCAAGTTCAAGCTATTTTTCTAGATTTACGAAACTTTAGATTTTTAATGTTTTAGGGTGCGTTTGGGATTGAGGTTGGGCAGCACTAAAATGTTTGGTAAACACTAGTTGCTATAGCTTGGAATCTATATTGATATGATTTTTTACTTGTATGATGAAAAATATATTATATCTTTAATAATTTTGTCAAAATTGTTAATTAAAATTTATATTTACCATATATATATATATATATTTTTTTTTCACAGCAGCTGAATCTTAAAAGCTATAGAACCTCAATCCCAAATAGGACTTTAGTTTGAAAGTGAGATTTTTTTTTAAAAAAAAAAAAATCCCCATGAGTAATTTATTTTGGAATAGAATTTTGATTCCTTGCTTCCCAAGGAATTTGATTTACTTTTAGGGTTTTAGCAACTATATAAGGGATTAGCAACTCTAGTTTGTTATTAAATCTTTTCTTTCAATCAAATTAAACTTCAGAAACCTTGTTTCTTTAATTCTCTTTATGTTTCTTTTCCATTTCATCATTATGTTGTACCTGCTTGCTCTGTGACTCTAGCTCCCAATGTTGCTCTCGCACCATGAACTAGAATCAAAGATACCACCACACAAAGCAGTAAAGGATCACAAGTACTTTCTGACATTGCCTTGTCCAAATAAAGGACTATATAGCCTATTTATGGCCCCCAACCTTTGGTGACTTCATTATATATTACTTAATATCAGGAATACATGAACAGATTCATATGGGGTTTAGTGCGATTAAGTAATTATGATTTTCTTTTTTTTTAAAAATTTTTTCTTCCCCATAAATTGCAAAATACAACTCAATTTTGGGTCAGATATATTCAATGCCTATAGGCTTGCCCAATTGTTTACCCAATTTACCTAAAGGCTATTGCCCAGATCAGTTCTAAGCCACCACTCCAATTGATAGCTAAATAAAAAAGTCTGTCATAAAAAATTAGGTTACTGTGAAGTAGCATTTCAGTAATCCATTTGCATAGCCAACTTCATTATATCGTGCAGTTACTCATGTCAGTGTAACAGAATAGGCCAAATTGTCTTCACTTTGATCATTGCTTACTGTAATCTTGGGATCTCCACTGCTCAGCCTAGCGTAACTCATCACAATTTATGATATACTGGGAAAGTGGTGGAATTCACAGGAAGCCATTATATTTAAAAAAATTACAGTTGATTTCTTAATTTACATTTCAAGATTTACTCAATGTTGCTGGTAAATATCTTTCTTTCTCAAATATAGAAGAGCTCCTTGAGAAATTTCCATGATTATCCATTTATCCTAATCGTTCTAGAAGATATTTTTCTTTACTTTAGTCTTGCTTATGGTGGATCATGATGGTTTTTTCTCTTTTCTTTTTTGGTTGTTGGGGGGGGGGGGGGGGGGACTATCTTTCAATCTTATAGGCTTTCGTAATGTTATAAACTTCAATTTTTGTAATTTTTATTCCCATAACATATAGGTAAGTACTGGGAACAAGGCTGTTTGCACCTGATTTATTCAGATTAATGGTAGCAAATACATTTGTCTCATGATGGTTGGCCTTTTTCCAGTTACATATTTATGCTTTTTAGGATCATTGTTTTTCTTGAATTTTGGATTGAACTACGGGACATGCAGTATCAATAAAATTAATATCCTTATATCTAATACGCTTTTATCTGCTTTGTACATAAAGTGATTATCTTTCTGATTAAATGATTCTCATATAGTTATTGGAGTGTCCAATTACATGTAGAATGCCTTAATTCTCGAAATGCTAGCAACTGCATATGTTCGCACATGAATTTTTTCACACTGATTTTTACCAGTAAATGTTTTTTTGTTCCTTACATATATTTGCTATTATTGATATAAACTCTTCACCACCCTGCTCTGCTCTATCAGTGGAGCCATGGTGGCTTCACCACCAGTCATCTATTGTATGGTCTGATGTGAGCATGAATAATTGGCTAGAAGTATAATTTGGTTCGTAGCTGTGCCCAGCTTGTAGTCGTAAGATGCTAAAATAATTGCATTGTCTATCAACATTTATTTTAGAACTGATCATGAACAAAATACTTAAATCACAGTGTTCATTTCTTTTCTCTTCGATGGAATTGTGTAGGGTGCTTGTCCGGCTTGTAAGAGGGAGTTTATTGGTTCCAAGAGCCAGATTATTCGTTGTGCAGGCTGTGGAAACATTGTGTGGCAACCAGAAGGGGACTTCTTTTCAAGAAATGGTCGGGGCAAGAAATCTACAAAGTCTGATGATGACATTATTGATGTTGACTTTGAGGAGAAATGAAAAGATCAAAAGATACTAAATATACGCAAGTGACTGTCAGTCTGACCAAAATCAACGTAGCAAATGAAAAAGAAAAGAGGATTAATGCTTTGGATCATTACACATGAAATGGACTAATGGAGCCTCCTCACATCTTACTATTTTCAATTTCATCTCGTTTTTTGGTAAGTACTTGTAGGGAGTGGCTTTTAGGAATTTCTTCAGTGTTCGCCATAATAAATTATAAAATATGTTTCATACTTTATGGAACATTTGAGAAACAAATAGTCAGTCAGAGCCTTTGTTCATAACTAAGCTTTTCTATTGGTCAATAGTCCTTTAATGAATTAATGGTGAGCGACACAATTGGGTTGAGGAATTTTATTGCTGTTTGATTGCTGCCAAATTAGGGATATGTTTTTATACTTACTGCATTTTTCATTTTTATTGCTGTACCTTTTTCTTTTTCTTAAATAAAAGGAAATGAGAGTGTCTCATGTACATTTTAGCTTTTAGTCAATTTGCCAGAAGATAGGAAATTTCAGTGTTGGTAACTCTTAACGATATACTTGATATAGGATTAAATTGTTAATTCAATTACATTTGCCAATGCTAAAAGTCTTTTAACATAATAAGGACAAAAATATTTAATTTAATAATATAAATAACAGATAATACGTCATTGCTAATTTATCATAACATATTATTTCACTTACAAAAAGGATGGATATGGTTGAAAGTGGAGTAAGCCCCTAAAAAATAGGATATAGTAGTGGAAGTAGATGTTGGATTCTGACAAGTAATTTGAAACATTATTAAATTAAGTTAATTAAATATTATATTTGAATTTGTATTTTATTTAATAATATTATAATTCACTTTATTTACTATACCTCAATTGAACTACGGAGAGCAAGTATCGGCGAACTTGTTAGCCTCCTGGGCCGTCACCTCTCATTCTGACTTTTATGGATGCGCTGTTGGAGAAAAATTTTAGAATATATCAGCGATTTGATGCTAGTTATACAATAAATAAATGATATTATATTAAATATTTATTTATTTTAAAAAAATTAATATGTAAGTGGTAGTTATATTAAGCTGGCCAATTATTCATTGACTACAGATTTTTTCTTATTTTTTTTAAAAATACACATAATTTTTTTCTTGCAGAATTTCACTGAAAGTTTAGATTGTCTTGCATCCATCTACTTCTGTCTTAATGTATTTATAATCTAGTTGACGTCATAGGTGTAAAATTATTATTTGACCTGAATAACAATAAAACGATGTTATTTAAACAAAATTAAAAAGAAAGAAAAAAGTCACTTCTTCTCTTTACCTTGCTAAAATAAGCTCAACGATAACCCTGACTCAATGGCGACACACTATCAAAATTAAAATTAAATTTTATTCAGTTTATAATTAAATAAAAGAGTGTTGGATTGATCGACCAAAATGTCAACACATAAGAAAATCACGCTAAAGAGCTTAGATGGAAAGGCATTCAAGGTCGATGAAGTGGTGGCATTAGAATCGCAGACGATCGAGCACATGATTGGGGACGATTGTGTCAAAAACAAAATCCCTTTGCCCAATGTTACCAGTAAGATCCTCTCCAAAGTCATCAAGCTCCTAACAGTTTCATCAACTTCTAAACCATTTGCTAACATGTTTGCTAAATCTAACCTTCATTTGCTACCAATCATAAAAGCTACAAGCACGCTGGGTTTTTAACCAATGAGCCTGATTTGTTTACTTTAGAATTTTGATCGCAAGAGAAGTTTATCCTCCTTACCAAGTCATTGAAAAATTCAGTTGTTGTCAGTTGATTACTAAAAAATTAATTGTCAGTACTAATAAAAATTTATGACTTACTATATTTAAGAATGCAACTTGAAGGTGTTTTTCAAAATTCAAAGAAGTGATTGCTTTATTAGTGCAATATCAACCATCTTAACATCTCCACCTCCTAAAGGCTTTCCAATTGTATAATCAATTATATAATTAGTGGTAGTCCATTGAAATCATAGCTTGAGAGATATTCAGCACAAAATTTAAGTGTTTCCTTTGCAATATAGCATTGTGCAATACAACCCGTGGGCAAATAATGGTTACAAACATCACCCTTTAGTATTTTATTGTTTTTCTCAAATGGATACATCCAATGAAAGTGAACCAGTCTACATAATCGTATTTTATCAATAAAATGTACCGTTAAATGGAACATTATACAAAAAAAAAAAGAGGTATGAAATATTGCTCAAACAAGCACACAATGAAAAAAATGATAATTTGCCAATTTGTCAAGAGATTTTGTGTCTAACACCATACTACATAGTGAATTAAAGTGAAAGTACATCCTAGTAATAGCTTTTCTAACATTTTTGGGTAAACAATCATAGATGGCTAATGGTAATAGTTGTTGCATCAAAATGTGACAATTGTGAGACTTAAGACTTTAAAGCTGACAATCATTAATAGAAACAAGATTCTTAAAATTTGAAGAATAACCTTTCGAAAATTTAGTTTCTAACAAGGTTTGATAGAACTTCATTGTCACTTCTCTATTCAAGGTGTAAAGTGCTGCAGGTATGGTACCTTTATCATTTTCACTAGGAACTAATTTCTCCCTAATTTTCATTTCTATAAGGTCTTTACTAGCCTTTATCCCATCCTTTGTCTTTCTAGGTTTATGAAATAGTGTGCCATAGATGCTGTCACACACATTTTTTTCAATATGCATCATATATAACAAATGGTGAACTAACAAATGTTGCCAATATTTCAAAACAGGAATTAATTTTCTTTTGAACAGTTTGCTACTGTAATCATCACAATCATCACATTTCTGCTTGCTGCCTTTGTGCTTCCTATTTTTATAGTTAATACCATCCACTAATTTCATTATGTCTTCACTAGTCAAAGTTTTAGGAGATTCTTTCTTATTTGTCTCATTATATAAAAAAAAATCCCTTTTCAAGTGATCTAAATGAGTGGTTACATGGTAAAAATTGACAATGCCCTAAATATATGCATTTTCTACTATATTTAAGTCATATTGACTGCTTGTAGGAGTGTTCAGAATCCAATTCGATATACTTAATCTATCTAATCTATAGAAATTCGATCTGTAAAAAATCCCTTTTATTAGGACGTAACGTAGGCTATGGACATGGCTAACAAAGAAGGGAAATAGGAAAAACAAAGTGTATATTTGAGAAAAATGCAGAGGATTTTTTTTTTTGAAAGTTGCAATGTGGATTTCACCTATTATTATTATTTTTTCTTTGAAACAACAATTTGTTTTTTTTTTTAAGTAACAAATTTTTTTCTTCTTTCTTTTTTTTTTTAAGAAACAACAAATTTTTTTTGAACTAGGCATAACTTCACTATACAAAATGTTTATTTACATTTTTCTCAAACATAAATAGGTGATGGATCTAGTAAGATATTGGGTAATACTCCAAATCGGAGTGGGTCAAGATGATAAGTCGACAAAGAAAAGTTTTTTTTTAAAGGCTCAAAAGGGTTAACTATAGATATTTGATAAAAGGGATGGCTAGAAAGGCTCAAACGGATCAAAGATGGCCTTTCCATCATCTTTTAGGGCTCTAAATAATCTTCCATATCTACTAATTAGATGGGCCTCCAAATGTAGCAACACACTTTTTTTTTTAATTTTTAATTTTTTTAGGGTTAACTCAAAAGAAATCTAGAGATCGTGTATACAATAATAAACTGCTAAGCTGTATAAAGAATGGGCAAAAGGGTTACTCTACAAGAAAAATGATAGGCTCAAAAACTCACTTGGTATTTATTATGACATGTTCATTCCTTCAAGCAACTCATATTTGTCTCCGACATCAACATGTAGAGTAGCAAACATCACTTCAGACTAAAGATAATACAAATACTAAAATTTGAAATTCATCATGTCATCTAATGTTAAAACAAATCACACAATATATATTTTTTTTAACATCCTACCCCCTAACCGATTTTAAACATGAAAGGAAAATATGCATGCGGAAATATGAAAATGATGCAGAAAAACTAATTAGAAAATGATAGAAAACGAAAATTGTTTTTTTTTTTTAACTTAAGAAGATGCGTTTCTAGAGGCACTACACTTCATATTCAGCCATCTTCGACTCAATTTTTTTTTGAAAATGTATATTTATAAAGGAGAAATTAAAAAGAAGAAGAAAAATGAACATCAAAACATAATAAAGAAAAAAGAAAATATTTGAAATTTTTTTATTTTTTTTAATTTTTTGTTGTTTTTTTTTCAAACGATGAAGATGCGTTTCTAGAGTCACTACACTCCATATTCAGCCATCTTCAACACAAAAAGTTAGCAACAGCTAGTTTCTACAATAAAAAATTAGTAAAAACTTAACCAAGATTCCACAATTGTTGACTATTCCCTCCTCCCAACCAGAACGAAACATTGTCCTCAATGTTTTAAAGGAAAAAAGTAGAGTTTAGAAGACATCACCTGGGTGGTGCAACACAGAAGAAAATATTTACAGGCGAAGAGTTAAATCTAATTTGTACTTCTTACTGCGGCTACTGTTACCATCATCATTTGGACGCTCCAACACAAAGCTCCAGGGGTCTGGCTCCGGTTTATAAGCTTGTAACATATCAAGTAGCTCATTAGTCGTGTGAGCACAAATAAAAAGCTTTTTCGCATGGGAAGGAACGAAATAATTTTTTATTGCATGGTTAAGAAATGCGATAAAACCATCATAAAAATTATTGACATTTAACAAACCGATGAGTTTCTGGTGAATGTGCAGATGGGCCCAATATGCTAGTGTAATAAGTGCCTCTAGTGTTGCAAGATCTCCTGGAAGGAAAATAAAAGCATCAGCATGATTAAGCATTCAGTTATTCGTTCTTGCATACCTGAGACGACTAACTTTTCTCCAGTCGGTGATTCAGACAAACTGCCCAAAGGTTTTAGGACTCTTGGGATGATGCCTAACACTTGGCTTCCTCTGACAAAAGCAGCTTCTGAGACCAATTTTGATAACCCTCGGTTACCTCCTCCATACACCAAGTGTAATTTTCTCTCTGTTATGCGTCGACCAAGATCTATTGCTGCATCAACGAACTCTTTATGTTTGCCATTGGAATAAATGTTCTTGAATTGTCTATTGGGAGTAGCTGCCATTGGAATATTTCTCAAAAATAATTTGTGAGTGCTTAACAAAAAGTTATATTTAAGAATCTTGGTGACAGTGGATCACAACTGTGTATAAGGTGGCATGTCAGTGTCAAATAACGCGTAACGCACATGGCTCGATAGTCAAAAAGCAAACAGTAAAAAGAAAAAAAATAGTAATAAAATTATTAAAGACAATAATACAAACAATAAAACAACAATGAATTGAAATAAATAACAGTAAAGTAAAAGGATATTTACAGGTAGTTGCTACTGTGGCTCACATCTTCCTCTCGTTTTACGTCCAGAAACGGCTTGAACGCCCTCTATGGGTCGAGGATAGGCTTCCCATCCAGCTTTCTTATAAACTGGCAAACAGGGTCGTTTATAGTCATATTCCCGAGACTATATCGTGCATGCTCTTTCTGGAATAATGGTCATAACTAGATAATCGCTCCTTGCACATATCCACTGGGATGCGTTTCAAGAGATAGAAGGATATCATCCAATGACTCCTTATTCAAGCCATCCCTAATGAATTGAATCTTATCTTCCCTATTATCAGACATCATTCCTAAAGAACATGGGTTTTTATTGCAACTCATTCTGGTACACTTATGACAAGCAACAGAAATTCTTCGAGCTCGTCGTTTTCTTGCATAATTTCCTTTCCCACAACTAGGCATGTATGCAATAAATTTTGGAGGTAACTCACCTGCCAATCGTACTTTTGCCTCGATTAACCAACGGATGTCAGCAGGTATGTTATTCTTCATGAGCAATCGCATGCGTTCGGACCGAGCTTTATAGATCGTAAGGAGGGCATTTTGAGGAAGTGAAGGGAATCGCTTGTGAAGGTTCGCTAGAATCTCGGTTCTGTCCATACCTTCGCCTCAGAATGTCAGTTATTATGGGAAACTGAAGTAACCGACTTGATTGTCACGGAGTACCGTTATCTGCCACTTTACCAGGGTAGCAAACTAAAGCACACAAACAGGAAAAAAAAATTAAAATACACAAAGAAAATTAAAATCGTCCTCTTATTTAATTTACCTCAAGCTCCAACTGGATGTCGTAAACACTTCTCTCAATATCTCTGAGTTGGCTTTCTAAACCCTCAACATAGGCTACTAATTTTGGTGGTTGTAGAGCCCAAATGCGATGTGTTTTAAAATTGAATCTGCCTTTTGAGATGAGTTTTGACACGTTGAAGTGGTTTAAAAATGTTCAGGAGGAACGGTCTAAGTATGGTACTCATGATTAACAATGATAAGAGAAAACTTAATGATAAACACACTTATGCAAAAATAATTTCAATTAGGAAAAGAATAATAAAAAGAAAGCAAGAAAAAATCAATTCAAATCTGGTGGGTCACTCAAATTTATTTCGGTGTCTTCTCCATGTGGTTGGTACTCTAGATATGGCTTTAATCTTTGACCATTAACTTTAAATGTGACACCGTTCTTTGGGTCCTTAATTTCAATTGTCCCATGTGGAAAAACAGTATGAACAATAAATGGGCCAGACCAACGAGAGCGTAACTTACCTGGGAATAGATGCAAGCGAGAATTGAACAAAAGCACTTTCTAACCTGGAGTGAAAGATTTTCTTATAATTTGCTTGTCATGGAAGACTTTCATTCGTTGCTTGTAAATCTTGCCATATTTGTATGCGTCATTGTGAATTTCTTCAAGTTCTGCCAGTTGTAATCTTCTTTCTTAGCTGGCTTGCTGCATGTCAAAATTGAATTTCTTGATGACCCAATATGCACGATGCTTGAGTTCTACAGGTAGGTGGAAAGCTTTTTCATACACTAGCCTGTAGGGTGACATCCCAATCGGGGTCTTGAAAGCCGTTCTATATGCCTATAATGCATCATCAAGTCTTAATGACCAATCTTTTCTGTCTGGCCTCACCGTCTTTTCTAATATGTGTTTTATTTCTCGATTGGAGATCTCCACTTGGCCACTGGTTTGTGGATGATATGGGGTTGCCACTTTCTGAGTGATTGAATACTTTGTCAAAAGAGCTTTGAATGCTTTATTACAAAAGTGGGCACCACCATCACTGATTATTGCTCGAGGGAATCCAAAGCGTGAAACAATGTTGCTTTTCAAAAATCCTATCACCATCTTGTGATCATTGGTTCTACATGGAATTACTTCTACCTATTTCGATACGTAGTCAACAACGACCAATATGTATTGATGGCCAAAAGAAGGGGGAAAAGGTCCCATGAAGTCGATACCCCATACGTCAAAAATCTCAACCACTAAAATTGGATTTAGTGGCATCATATTCCTTCGTGTAATGCTCCCCATTCGTTGACACCTATTACATGAAGAACAAAAAGTGTAAGCGTCTCGAAATATAGTTGGCCAATAGAAACCACATTGTAAAACTTTAGTAGCTATTTTCTTAGCACTGAAATGGCCTCCACAAGCTTGTTCATGGCAGAATGAAAGGATATTGTGAATTTCACTTTCTGGGACACATCGTCTGACAATTTGATCTGCACAATACTTGAACAAATATGGGTCATCCCAAAAGAAATTCTTTATTTCTGCAAAGAATTTAGCCTTGTCTTGCTTGGTCCAATGCTCTGGAAGTTGACCTGTAACAAGATAATTAACGATATCATCATACCAAGGTAATACTTCCACACTCATTAATTGTTCATCTGGAAATGACTCATTCAATGTTAATAGCTCTGTAATTGTGTCAAAATGGAGACGAGAGAGATGGTCTACCACAACATTTTCTGTGCCTTTCTTATCTTTGAATTCCAAGTCAAATTCCTGTAAAAGTAACACCCAACGAATTAGTCTAGCTTTTGCATCTTTCTTTGTGAGAAGATATTTAAGAGCAGCATGATCTGTGAACACAATTATTTTACAACTAATGAGATAAGATCGAAATTTTTCCAATGCAAACACTACTGCTAGCATTTCTTTTTCAATAGTTGAATAGTTCAACTGTGCATCATTCAATGTCATACTAACATAATAAATAACATGGGGAATCCGATCAACTCTTTGTCCTAATACTGCTCTTATTGCATAATCAGATGCATCACACATTAACTCAAATGGTAAGCTCCAGTTTGGGGGCTGAATGATGGGTGATGATGTTAACAATTGCATTAATTTTTCAAAAGCCACAAGACATGAATCATTAAAGATAAAAGGTACATCCTTAGCAAGTAAATTGCATAATGGTCTAGAAACTTTGCTAAAATCTTTAATGAAACGTCTATAAAAACCAACATGCCCAAGGAAAGATCTTACTTCTCTGACTGTTTTGGGTGGAGGAAGATTAGAAATGAGATCCACCTTGGCTTTGTCAACCTCAATACCTTTGCTCGAAATGATGTGATCGAGAACAATACCTTGTTTTACCATAAAATGACATTTCTCCCAATTTAAGACCAAGTTCTTCTCGATACATCTCTGCAGAACTAGTGTTAGATGATGTAAACATTGATCAAACGAGTCACAAAGACAGAAAAATCATCCATAAAGACCTTAAGGAATCGTTTAACCATATCAGAAAAAATGCTTAACATGCATCGTTGAAACGTAGCAGGTGCATTACATAATCCAAATGGCATCCTCCTATATGCAAAAGTGCCAAAAGGGCAAGTGAAAATGGTCTTCTCTTGATCTTTTGGTGCTATGGGAATCTGATTATATCCTGAGTAGCCATCTAAAAAGCAATAAAATTCATGGCCTGCTAATCTATCAAGCATTTGATCGATAAATGGTAAAGGAAAATGGTCTTTACGTGTGATAGAATTCAACTTTCTATAATCAATGCATACACGCCATCCTGTAGTTACTTTAGTTGGTATCAATTCATTATCGACATTCGTAACTATAGTGACTCCTGACTTTTTGGGGATAACTTGCACAGGACTGACCCATGAACTATCAGAAATTGGGTAAATGATACATGCGTATAATAGCTTAAGGACTTCAGTTCTAACCACTTCTTTCATATTAGGATTTAATCGACGTTGCATTTCCCTAGCAGGTTTAGCATTTTCATCAAGGTGAATGTAATGCATGCAGTCTACTGGATTTATACCTTTTATGTCTGCTATGGTCCATCCTAATGCTCCTTTGTGTTCTTTTAAAACATCCAACAACTTACCTTTTTGTTCATCATTGAGGGATGCTGAGATGATTATCGGTAGAGTACTTTCTTCCCCCAAAAATGCATATTCCAAAGTGTTGGGCAATGGTTTGAGCGCGAGTTTCGGTGGTGATTCTGATGATGGGATGAGTTTCTTCTCTGATGGTGCTAGTTGTTTAACTCTTGACTTCCATTTATTAGTGTCCATGGATGGTGCTGAGTCAAGTAGGGCGTTGACCTCATCGACCGATCTGTCAATATCAAAATCCAAACCAAAGTGAGTTAAACATGTTTGTAAAGGATCATCACTAAGGTTTAAAAGAAAAGTGTCATCAACTAATGCTTCAATTAAATCCACATCAACAATTCCATCATCTGTATTGTGAGGTTGTTTGGCAATGTTGAAGATGTTTAGCTCCATAGTCATGTTGCCGAAGGATAACTGCATATTTCCAGTTCTGCATTGAATGTGAGCATCCGCAGTTGCCAAGAAAGGTCGGCCTAGAATAATGGAGATGTGCTTCCTTGAATCCTGGATTGGTTGAGTGTCAATTACAATGAAATCAACAGGAAAATAACTTGTCTACCTGGATAAGCACGTCCTTCACAATACCACGAGGAATTTTCGTGGACCGTTCTGCAAGCTGTAACACCACTGGAGTTGGGTGTAATTCTCCAAGTCCAAGTTTCACGAAAACTGAATAAGGCAACAAATTTACACTAGCTCCAAAATCCAACAAAACATTCTCAATTGTGTGGTTCCCTATGCTACATGAGATAGTGAGGGAGCCTGGATCTTTACCTTTTTAGAGGAATTTTATGTTGGAGTATAGAACTAACATTTTCTGTTAAAAATGCATTCTTTTGAAAATGCATATTTCTCTTTTTAGTACAAATGTCTTTAAGAAACTTGGCATAAGATGGAACTTGCTTTATAGCATCAAGTAAAGGGATGTTAACACTTATCTATTTTGAGAATCTCACCTGTGGATTTTCCATTCTTTCCTTTCACTAACCTATGAGGAAATGGAGCTTTGGGAACATATTCTCGTAGGTTGATTTCTTCTTTCTCCTCCAGTGATGAGTCCTCAACACTCACAGGTACAATTTGATTTTCTTTTGTCACCGGCATCTCCACTTTGTTGTCGACTTCTTTTCCTTTTTGCAAAGTCATGACGACTTTGACCTCTCCATGCTGTTGTGGTGAACTGGTACTTGCTTCATGTACTCCTTTAGGATTAGGCACTGGTTGACTTGGAAATTTACCTTTCTCAACAGTCATTACCAAGGTCTGAACTGAAGAAGCAAGTTGTCCCACCATCTTCTCGAGGCTTGAAACTGATTGGGCTTGTGAGTTGAAGCCCGCTCTCAATTCATTTCGTAGTCCATCAATGGTGCTGTTCTGTTGCTCAATCGTGAAGTGAGTAACATTCATGAAATTCTGGAATGCATCCTCCCACGGTCTAGGCTGAGAGTGGTTCTGGTTATGATTGTATAGTCTGAATGGTGGCTGAGAGGCTTGAGGATTTGAGGAATTGGTGGAGCTGGAGCTGCTGGTCCATTCTGTTTGAATCCTTGAGACCATGAAAAATTGGGGTGGTCTCTCCATCCAGGGCTATATATGTTAGAGTATGGGTTATAATTTGATGGCTTTCTCATTACACCTATGGCATTGGCTTGATCTGAGTATGAGTCATGGTCATGTGGCTCTGTTGATTTAGCAGTCGATAACGATGCTATTTGTCGAGCGAAACCTTCAACCATCTCCTTGACTTCTTTGATTCCTGAAGTTGACTCGCCAATGTGAACCTCATTTACTCCCTTAATTCTTCTAGTATTCCTGAATGATCGACTCCGTTGTTGGGAATTATCCGCTTGTCGCTGGAAGAATTCCCAAATTTCTGATGCACTTTTTGACATTAGCTCTCCTCCACTTGTTGCCATTAGCCATTCTTGCACATTCGGCAATAATCCCTCCAAAAAGTATTGGCATTGGTGCCATTTCTCATACCCATTATGTGGACACTTCAAGAGTAGCCCATTGAATCGCTCCCATGTTTCGAAAAACTGCTCGTCCTCTCTCTGGGTAAACTCCGAGATTTCCCTGCGAATAGCATTGGTTTTATGCACTGGGAAATATTTATTTAAAAATTTCGTTACCATTTGTTCCCATGATGCAATGCTATTGGCAGGCAAAGTATTTAAGCATGAACGAGCTCTATCCTTTAAAGAAAATGGAAATAGTCTAAGTTTAACATCATCGTCTGAAAAATTCTCGTATTTAAAGGTTTGGTAAATAGCATGGAAATCATTCAGATGATTATATGGGTCCTCATTTTCTAAGCCATAGAATGTTGGGAGACAATTTAGCACACTAGGTTTTAGTTCAAAACTCCTAGCAACTGCATTTGGGTATCTTATGCATGATGTGTTCAAATTGGCTAAAGGACTGAAGTAGTCCTTAAATGGCCTCTCCTATGGTGCTTGTAAATCCATTTTATTTTTAACTTTTTTGTGTGTGCGAAGTGTTTTATCAAGTTCGAAGTCCATAGGTTCAAGATTAGGTAATAATGACCTACGACCATGCATGCAAAACAAATAAAATAAAAATAAAGATGGGAACAAAACAAATAGAAATAAATAAGAGGGAGAAATTACAATACTAACCTTATGGCGCTATTACAACCTTACTATAAAAATACACAAAAAAATACGTGAAATAAATTCACTAAAAGAAAAAATTAGTAAGATAAACAAAAATCACAAAGAAGAAATAAAAAAATAACTTGAAAATCAAATTACAGAATTTTAAAGAAAAAGAAAAAGAAAAAGAAATACTAACCTCTAAATATAGGTTCACTTTTTTTTCTTTTTATTTTTTAAAAAATACAAGAAAACAATTAAAAAGGAAATATTCACAAAAATTAATTTTATAAATTAAAATTACTTACCTCCCCGGCAACGGCGCCAAAAACTTGTTGTGCAAATTTTATTGAACTCGCAAGCGCACAAATCTATTGTAGTATAGATTAATGGTGATGAGTGTCGATCCCACGAGGAGGTGGATTTTAATTGTGTAGAATTAATTTTGTAAATGGGTGGTTGGATTTGTGGTGAAAATAATTTGGATTATCCTAAACTTGGAATTGAAATGGCGAGAATAAATTCTAAAATTGGAATTTAAATGGCGAGAATAAATTGAAGAGAAATCTATTGAGATGACGTACTTGGGTATCTGGATCCGTATCAACATGCATCATGGGCAAAATATTCCTTATTAATACCAATTAAATCATGAGGGGGGAATCCACACCTCATGAACCACGCTCTAATAAATATGGTGCTAAGGGCTTATCGTGCCAAATAATAATAACCTTATACTAGGGAGCCGGTGAAACCAGGGCGGTACTAGACAAGATTATTATTATTTTGTCAACGAAAAGTCAAAACATCCACAAAAACTAGAGGGGAAGAGAAAATAAATTTACCAAATAAAGCCCATGACACATGTTGAGACTTAACCTTCAACCCAAGCTTGAAAGAAAATTAGCCACTCATAATTGAACTAGGGGCAAAATAGAAATTTATTAAAATACGTAGAAAATACAAGATGGAGAAGGAATTACAGAAAATGGAGTCCAAAAATAGATTCAGAGGTATCCAATTAGGGGGGGAAGGCCCCCTTTTTATAGATACATCGAGTAAATCATGGCCATCGGATTAAAAACAGTTTGGATGCTCAGGATTGCGCCACGTCATCAGTCAACAGTACACGTGAACAGTACGCGGTTTGACTATGCGGCTTGAACAGTAACACGGTTTGACCACGCGGTTTAAACAGTGACACGGTTTGCACAGTGACACGGTTTGGTTGAAAATAATCCCATGTGTTGCATGTACTGTACGCGCATTTTGGTCCACTGAAATGCTGCCACGTCATCGATCAACAGTGCATAAAATTTTTAGTCCAACAGAATCTTGACACCTCATCAGTCAATTCCACATCATCGGTCAATGCCACATCATCGATCCGTCTGTGTGAACAGTACCGTGAACAGTAACGTAGACAGTACCGTACATGTGAACAGTGCCATTTTTCCTTTTATGCTCCTCTTGAGGTTTTCGACCGTCCTGAGTTTAAAAGTGATGTCTGTTTTGCCGTTTGATCTCTCGTTTATTGTGAAATGACTATGATGCCCCTAAAATACATAAAATACTTAATTAAAATAAAACACACATAATTAAATTACAAGAAGCTTAAACATATAAAAGTAAGGGTTGTTAGTAAGACTTGAAATGTAAAATAACGATTTTCTCCTTTATAAATATGCATTTTCTAACACTCAACACTTTCCTAATGACACACAACTATAAATTAACAAAAGCATAGTTTGTGTTACTTTCCTAATAACATCTACATTTTAACAAAAGTATAGCCATAGATGAGTCCTAATTTACAAGCCAATTATTATACATAGCAGCAGCTAATTCATGCCCAATTGGATCCACGAACACTTCTCTTCTAATCAGATTATGCACTAGACAACATGCAGTAATAACACGACAATAGGTTTTAATTGGATAAAATGAAGGACTTCAGAGAATGGCTTATTGCATTTTTGAGCAATCCAAAACATTGCTCAATTATATTTCTTAGTGATGAATGTTTCATGTTAAAGAATTCTTCTTTATTGCAAGAAGCACACTTATCTCTCTATTATGATAAATGATTTCTCATTCCCTTATAGTATGTAAAAAATCCCTCAACATTTGTATATCCAACATTTAAAAGATAGTAATTGTTAACATGAATATGTTAATAATATTGATTTTGATGATAACAAACTTTAAATGGTTTTTGATAAAAATGTTGGAGCTATTCCTTAATAAACGAAAGCCCTAATAATCATTCCATTCATATTCATAAAAGATGGACTTTCAAATTAGAAAAAGATTCTCTGCAAAATCTGGTTTAAAATGTGATTCTGGAAATAAACGGTGAACCGATTTCTTTTAAACGATTAACCGATTAATACCAGAGAGCAACATATTGCCTAAGCTCTAACCGTTTATAAAAAACAGAAAACGCAAAAGATGGAAAGGCTATTGGAATTTAACGGTGAACCGTTTATTGAAACGGTTAACCGATAACATCCAGAATTGAAGGTTGTACTCCTCTGGCACTGTTTAACAAAACCGGATAAGTCTCAATTGTTTTGCAGGTTAATGGAAACAAACGGCGAACCGTTTATTACAAACGGTTAACCGATAATATCCAGAGAAGTCACTTCATACAAATCCTTAACCATTTAATGTAAACGGATAACTGATGTTCATCTTGCAGGTCTCTGGAATTTAACGGCGAAAGGGTAATCCTAAACGGCAAACCGTTTATTTGAAATTTGGCCCAACGGTAACTTTTGACCAACCTAAGCGGTTAACCGTTAATGGTTAACGGTAAACCATTTTCGGGCCGACAGTTTTTAACGGCTAGTTTTTCAGATCCAAATATAAATAAGCTCATTCAAATTCAAAGAAGATTGATCACAACACGACTATTGAGCTTATATTCGAGAATACAATCTTCATAGAGCTTAGAACACATTTTTGCTTCATCTATTCACATATTGGGCATCATTGTGTAATCTTATATATTGTGAGAGGCAAAACAAATTTGAAATCTTTTGTTTTGAGTGATTGTAAGTGTTGGGATACACTTGGATTAAAGAGATTGGGATAATCTCTTGTTGTAAAGGTTATTGACACCTTGGAAGTCAAGTGTAAGCACCTTGGAGGCTTGCTTAGTGGAGTCCTCAAGCCCGAAAAGCTTAGAGGCGTGGACGTAGGCGAGGTTGGCCGAACCATGTAAAAATCTGTGTTTGAATTTCTCTTCCCTTATCTTTTTTATTGTGATCAACTTAATTGTTATTGCTTTAAATTCATTCTAGATTTGCATGATAATTTGTCTTAGAATCAAATAATTTTTAGAATCCCAATTGACCCCCCCTCTTGGGTTGCATACTTGTATTTCAGTAATGACTTATTTATTTCACATAAGCATTAGTATAATTTTTTTTGAATATGTATTTTGGTTAAATTAATTTTTTGGAATGAGTAATACTTGTAGGAATTTCTAAACCAATCAGTTTATTTAATACACAAAGTATTCTTGATTCATAGGTCAAAATTTCTCTTTTGGGCATCACGAAGATGTTCATGTCTTATAAACATACCCCCAAAACACTAGTAGCAATCTTACCCTTTCTTGTTCGATCTTGGTTTTATAATTTTCTAGCACACAAACTCTAATGTAAGTTCCGTCCAATGCCCTTAAGAAATTCTACATACATAAAACAAATGAAAATTTAATTAGCATTAAATTATCCATAACTATAATCAAATATAAGTAATTGATAATGTACTTTAAACCACTTTTATAGCTCATCAGTGTAATTTTCTAGTATCAATTCTGGTGCCCTTAGTAGATCATCATGTAGTTGTAAAACTCCATTTAGCACTAAGTTAAGATATCTACTAGCAGTCTCACCAGATCTAAAAAGCCTACTACCAATTGTGTGATTCTTAGCATGATGAGACAAAGTGTATAGAAACAAACAAACTTACTCTTTAACAGTCAATGAAGCATTAGTCTTTAGCCTCTCAATCAATTGAAGTAGCTCACATAGTAGGTCAAATGTCCTTTTATCCATTCTTAGTTGATTTGCACATTGCATGTCACTATTTTCTGTTGTTGAGTGTTAGAAAGTGTATATTTATAAAGGAGAAAATCGTTATTTTACATTTCAAGTCTTATTAACATCCTTACTTTCATATATTTAAGCTTCTTGTGATTTAATTATGTGTGTTTTATTTTAATTAAGTATTTTATGTATTTTAGGGCATCATGGTTATTTCACAATGAATGAGAGATCATACAGCAAAACAGACATTAGTTTTGAACTTAGGATAGTTGAAAACCTTAGGAGGAGCATAAAAGGAAAAATAGCATTGTTCACATGTACGGTACTATACGTGTTACTGTTCACGACATTGTTCACATATACGGAATGATGACGTGACATTGACCGATGATGTGGCATTGAATGATGAGGTGTCACGATTCTATTGGACAAAATTCTTATGCACTGTTGATTGGTGACGTGGCAACATGTTAGTGGACCAAAAATCGTGCGTACGGTACATGCATATACACGTGATTATTTACAACCAAACCGCGTCACTGTCCAAATTGCGTCACTATTCAAACCGCGTGGTCAAACCGTGTACTGTTCAAATCGCGTACTGTTGACTGATGACGTGGCACAATCCTGAGCATCCAAAATGGTTTTTAATTCGATGGCCATGATATACTCAGTGTATCTATAAAAAAAGGGCTCTCCCTTCCTATTTTGGCATCTTTGAATTCATTTTTGAGTTCAATTTTTTGTAATTCATTCTCCATCTTGTATTTTCTACGTATTTTAATAAATTTCCATTTTACCCCTAATTCAATTATGAGTAGCTAATTTCCTTTCAAGCTTGGGTTGAAGGTGAAGTCTCAACATGTGTCATGGGCTTTATTTGGTAAATTTACTTTCTCTTACCCTCTAATTATTGTGGATGTTTTGACTTTTCATTGACAAATAGTAATAATCTTGTCTAGATATCGCCCTGGTTTTATCGGCTCCCTAGTACAAGGTTATTATTATTTGGCACGATAGGCTTTTAGCACCATATTGATTAGAGTGTGGTTCATGAGGTATGGATACCCCCCTCATGATTTAATTGACATTAATAATGAATATTTAGCCCATGGAGCATGTTGATGCAGATCCAGATACCCAAGTGCTTCAATTATAATAGTTTTCACTTAAATTTAATTCTGCCATTCCCATTTAAATTTTAGAATATTCCAAATCATTTTCACCACAAAACCATCCACCTATTTAGAAAATTAATTCTACATACAATTAAAATCCACCTCCTCGTGAGATCGACACTCGTCACCATTAATATATTCTACAATAAATTTGTGCGTTTGCGAGTTCAATAAAATTTGCACAACAAGTTTTTGGCGCCGTTTTCGGGGAGGTAAGTTATTTTAATTTGTAGAATTAATTTTTGTAAATAATTTTTTTTAGTTATTTTCTTGTAATTTGTTTTCTTATTTAAAAAAAGATAAAAAAAAGTGAATCTGCATTTAGAGGTAAGAATTTCTTTTTTCCGTTCTTTAAAATTCTGTAATTTAATTTTTAAGTTTATTTTCTTTGTAATTTTTTGTTTATCTTATTAATTTATTTTAATTTTAGTTAATTTATTTCACATATTTTTTCTTAGTGTGTTTTTAATAAAGAATTAGGAAGGTTATAGATTTTTCCTAAATTTTCTTATACACACATGATTCATCAATGTTTTGAATGAATCTAAACGATTTAATCGCCCGATAAAATCTGATGTTCCATGACCATGATACTTACTTTAATCAATAATGGATCTCTGCAACTTACATACCATGTGTTCTTGGCCTTTTTGTATGAATCCATCTGGTTGTTGCATATAGATGTCTTCTTCAAGATGCTGGTTAAGAAAGGCAGTCTTGACATCCATTTGCCAGATTTCATAATCTAATACTGCAGTAATGGAGAGCATAATCCTGATGGATTTAAGTATAGCAATCGGAGAAAAAGGTTTCATCATAATCGATTCCCTCTTTCTGATTAAACCTTTTGTCTACTAATCTTGTTTTAAATCTTCCGTCTACTCCTCTTTTTCTCTTGTAGATCTACTTGCACCCTATAGGTTTTACCCTATTTGGTTCCTCTACAAGTTTCTAAACTTTATTGGAATATATAGATTCCATTTCTTGATTCATGGCCTTTTTCCAAAATTCAACATCTCTGTCTATTAGAGGTTCGTTGTAGCTAGTGAGATCTTGTACATGTTCATATGAGATAGCCGTATATGTTTCTCCTAATAACACGTATCTCGCAGGTAACCTAGTTACCCTCCCACTACGACGAGGTTCTAAAAGTGATGGTTGTTCAGGGATAATCCTGTGTGATCAGCTGGTTGTTGTTGTTCTTCATGTTCTATAACAGGTGTTGAAAGCTGAGTATAAACCTGATCTCTTTTTTATTTCTCTAGTTTTACGTAACTTTTAGGTTATAAGTCATTTATATAGTTATCATCAAAGAAAGTAAAGAATATGTCTATAAATACATTCCTATCTTGAGGATTATAACATGCAAGGTTTTGAACACGAATCCATCTTCTCCACTTTTGATTCTACTACAAATACTAATAAACTCCAAATACGAATGTGTCTCAACTATGTTTGTGACTTTTTCATAATTTCTTGGAGTAGTAGACACCAAGGTAGATAAAACTAAGTTCAATAAACTTTGGAGTTTTAAATACTAGTATCTAGAATCAAAAGGTAAATGATAAACCACTTTGCATATATCTTCCCTTATCCAAAAGAATCTTGTTTCTCATTTAATTACACTATTGTAGCTGAATTCTCCAAAGAGATATTCTTTGTTTCGATCATATCGAAGTTCTTTTATGTTCTTGTCTAATTGATTCTGTCTTATCCATGTACCCTTTTGAATTTCAAAAGCAATGGAATCATGACGCATTTTGACAAACATAAATGAAATGAATATTCATCAACAAGATTGATAGAATACTTATAACCTCTTATAACATGTAAACTGATTAGCTCGTATACATTTGTATGCGCTAAATCATCCAATACAATGTTATGCTTTTAACTCAAAAAGAGCATCATCGTCATATTACTTTTCTAAATAAGATTTATAGAGTTACAATGATCAATCTTAATAGGTCAACAAGCCTATCATTAATCATTTTCTTAAAATCTTATCATAGTTTATATGACTTAAGCATAATCAGAGGTGATATTGGTTAGAAAAAACATTTCTTTTCTTAAATAAATACATATACTATTTATCATTATATCTTGCTTTGAATAGATTAATGGACTTATATGATATAAATTGTCTTTATAAATACCAAAATAAGTAATAAACAAAGGATCCAAAAATAACAGTGTACTCATATTTATTAAAACAAGCCACCGAAATTAAATTCCTCTAATATATGGAATAATAAAGACAAATATCAAACTAAAGTGTCGTAAAATTGATCTAGTCTTTCAACTAATATAGACTAGCATGTCCTCAACTGTTGTTTGAAGTTTTATTCACTTAATCTCTTGATTTCCTGAAAACCAAATAAATAAATTACAAATAAGATTAGTTATCTTAGAATTCACTATTGCATGAATCAATAAAAATCTGAACTAATTAGCAAGCTTAAAGATTTCTTATACCTGATTTTAATAATTTTAGGACAATCTTTCTTCCAGTGACCATTCTGTCCACATTTGTAGCACTTGCCTTTTAGTTTGCCACCTATTTTAGTGGACAATTTGCTCTTCTCAACTCTTTCTTGTTTATTCATGTCTTTCGACTTAAGCCTTGAAGAGAATCCTTTTTTCAGGAAGTTTTCTACTATGATAAAATTCTTCTATAGCATGTAGTTCGTGCATTAATTCAATTAAGGTCATATATTTATTGTTTAAGATATAGCTGACCTTAAACTCTTTGAATGTATCAGACAAATATTCAATCACCATGTTAATCTTTGTTTTATCATCGATTTGAACACCATGAATCTCTACTTTATTCAAATAGTCCATCATTTTGAGGATATGATCACGAACTCTTGTGCCCTCTTCCATCTTAGTATCCATAATACGTTTTAACACCACTTCTTAGGCAAAATGAGTATTCTGTCCAAACATCCGATGAAGACTAGCCATTATTTCAGTGGTTGTTTCCATGCTCAAATGTTTCTTAGGTAGTTCCATAGAAATCGAAGCCAATATATAACACTTAACCATTTTGTTAACTTCCCACCATTTCTCATAAGACTCCCTCTGATTTCTATAATCGTATAACGTTGATTCTGGAGAGCAAGGCAGGGTCAACACATATTTGCAGCATTTGGCAGTGAGAATATTAAATAGATTGCGTTTCCAATTTAAATAATTTTCGTTAGTGAGTTCATTTTTAACAAGGATAATTAATAATGGGTTGATGGAAGACATTTTCTGAAAAAACAAAACAGACATGCATAAACACTTTGAAACAATATTTACAATAAATGAAAAAAATGCAAAAAAACATAAATGTATTTTAATTTATTGTAACGATAATCTAGTACTGCTTTGACAAGCTATCCGTTGAGGAAGTCATGTCTACACTTATTAGACCCAATTATCCATTGGATTATTTACTTTCATATAGAGACATGATAAATAATTATCGTTATCCTTTTGGATCTAAATTTGTTAACAGAGCTTCTTTGGGAAGGTTAATAACAAATTTTAGTTGAGTGTATTGTTGGTGTATAAATACTAATGTTATTGGTGTCAATGTGCAAGTGTACACAATAAGTAATAAAGTGATGAGTATTCAAGATCGTCTCCACAGAGATTGATGTTATTAGATTTGCTACAACAATCTTAACAGTGCAGATTTTGTTCTAAATTAAAATAAACAATTAATGAAACTAATGTACTAATTAAAATAAAAAAGTAACAAATAAAATGCAACAAAGTGAACTATCACGTCAAGCTCAAGGATAAAACTAATGGGAATATATAGTAGTTGAGTGAATAAACTCTCTTAATAGTCTTGACTATTTTCTAATGGTTGGCTCGGTTGCTGCAGTATCTGCTACAACACTAGGCAGAATCCTTATGTATCCTCAGCCACCGCATGTTGGATATCTTATATCTATATGCAACCTAACAGTGATCAGTTACTATGCCAATATAAGATGTAGCATTACACGCTTAGGTTCTATTTACACTACAAGGTGAATCCTTATGTCTAGTGTTGAGTGTTAGAAAATGCATATTTATAAAGGAGAAAATCGTTATTTTACATTTCAAGCCTTACTAACAACCCTTACTTTTATGTATTTAAGCTTCTTGTAATTTAATTATGTGTGTTTTATTTTAATTAAGTATTTTATGTATTTTAGGGGCATCATAGTTATTTCACAATAAACGAGAGATCAGACGACGAAACAGACATCACTTTTGAACTCAGGACGGTTGAAAACCTTAGGAGAAGCATAAAAGGAAAAATGGCACTGTTTATATGTACGGTACTATTCACATGTACGGTACTGTCTACGTTACTGTTCACGACACTGTTCACATAGACGGATCGATGATATGGCATTGACC
>JARCIV010000070.1:29630-50000 GCA_029618585.1 Citrus australasica | reverse complement strand
GATGATGTGGCATTAACTGATGAGGTGTCACGATCCTGTTGGGCTAAAATTCTTATGCACTGTTGATCGATGACGTGACAGCATATCAGTAGACCAAAAATCTCGCGTACGGTACATGCATTACATAAGATTATTTTCAACCAAACCGCGTCACTGTTCAACCTGGGTCAAACCGTGTTACTGTTCACCCGCGTGGTCAAATCGCGTACTGTTGACTGATGACGTGGCGCAATCCTGAGCGTCCAAACTGTTTTAAATCCGATGACCACGATTTACTCAATGTATCTATAAAAAAAGGGTCTCCCCCCTAATTTGATACCTCTGAATCTATTTTTGGACTCTATTTTCTATAATTCCTTCTCCATCTTGTATTTTCTACGTATTTTAATAAATTTCCATTTTGCCCCTAGTTCAATTATGAGTAGCTAATTTTCTTTCAAGCTTGGGTTGGAGGTGAAGTCTCAACATGTGTCATGGGCTTTATTTGGTAAATTTATTTTCTCTTCCCCTCTAGTTTTTGTGGATGTTTTGACTTCTTGTCGACAAATAATAATAATCTTATTTAGTACCGCCTTGGTTTCACCGGCTCCCTAATACAAGGTTATTATTATTTGGCACGATAAGCCCTTAGCACCATATTGATTAGAGTATGGATTCCCCCTCATGATTTAATTGGTATTAATAAGGAATATTTAGCCCATGATGCATGTTGATACGGATCCAGATACCCAAGTACGTCATTTCAATATATTTCTATTCAATTTATTCTCGTCATTTAAATTCCAATTTTAGGATAATATAAGTCACTTTCACCACAAATCTAACCACCCATTTAGAAAATTAATTCTACACACAATTAAAATCCACCTCCTCGTGGGATCGACACTCATCACCGTTGATCTATTCTACAATAGATTCGTGCACTTGCAAGTTCAATAAAATTTGCACAACATCTAGTTCATCACTAATCTTAAATCAAGCATGGCCCTTTTTGGGACTCAAGTAAAACTCAATCCAGGCAACTCAATTTAAGATCAAGTATTGTTATGATATATTCCACTAAGATAGGCTCTTTTGCGGCTCTTCATTTGCTAGTATCATTAAATGGGTGATCAATCGAAATAAAGAATAAAATAAATACTATCAAAACAAACTACTTACAGCAAACATGCAGCAACACAAATATTCAGTCAATAAACCATCAAGATTGTTTATCACCCAACCACAAATAAATTTAGTTCATGGTTTGCAAACAAAAAATAAAGAGTAAAGTTTCAGCCATGAAACACATCCCCATAAATAAATAGAAAACGAGAAAACAAGAGAAGAATAAGAAGGATTGAGCTCCCAATTGATTTCTGAAAATTTTCCTCTTGTGCAGCCCTTAATCTCTCTCTTGAATCTTGTTTTTCTTTTGTTTCTTTGTGTTTTTCTCCTTGGGTGACGGCCCCCCTTTTCCTTTATGATGTGTGCTTCTTTTATAGTTGAAAATTAGGGTAAACGGAGCCCTAGGGCGCGCATAAGTCAGATTAGGAAACTACAGATCGCAATTCTGCAGTTATCCCACGCAGAATTTTCTTTGTCGTTGTTCTAGGATTGCTACAGCAATGGTTACTACAACAATAGCTACAGCAACTGCACTGTTCTAGATTTGTTTCAACTTTTTTGTAGCCATGTTCTTTCCTTATTTTTGCAAACCTTTTGGATAGTATTCCTTCCATGAATTATAAGCTTCTGGAAGCCTACAATTATGCACACAATTTGAGCAAAAATTACTTTAAATCGAGCAAAACTTATTAAAACTGACTAAAATGATTATTTATGCAAAATGTAACAAAAACGCAATTGAAACACATAATTGACTCTTTAAGTAGTATTGATTTAAGCCTAAAGGTGCCATGATAACTCTCATTTCATAGAGTTATCATGTATAAGCATTGTTCAATCTACGTATTTTTCATATCAATAGTCATTGTTGGGGTGAACAATCGATTGAAAAATATTTTAATTTTATCTTTGAAGAAGTTCATCAAATAAAATGTCTAATATATATACCATCCGAAGGGAGCATCACCGTATCATGAAGTCGAGGTATATATATAATTTTATTATTGAACTAACAATGGAACCCGTGGGAAAAATTATCTTGAATTTTTTGTTTCCCACTCAATATTTTAAAATTAGTTTTTCTTTTTAATATTTTAAAATTAGTTTTTCTTTTTAAAACATACATTAATTATGTGTTGTTAATTGCATGCTTCTTATAATTAAGCATATGCAAATTTCAAATAATATAATAAAATTCATAATTAATGAATGACATGTATATTATACATAGAGTGGCACTACTTGTTCTATATGACATGTTATCATGGCATGTTATCATCCAAAGCACAATATAAAGAAAAATAATTAAATAATCTTAATTCATGGCTTTCGTCAAAAAAAAAAATTACATTAACCCTAAGCCTAATCTTCATTGGGCTTCTTCTCAATTTCCATTTTCCATAGGCTTGTCTTTGTTAATGGACAAGAGAAATTGAGTTTTTAAATTTATTGTTGATCCAATTTTATTATTATTTTTCCAGAGGTGTGCCACTTTGATCAAATTCCAGAGGTGCTACAACATTACACAGATATATAATTCAGAGATAGAACACAAATATATTCACATATGAGGGAGTATAATTCACAAATAAACTCAAACTGTGCTACAACAAACATAATTATTATTATTTTTCAGTTAAACCCTTCAATGCAACATTGAGCTTTCATGTTAATGTCTATCACTTGTAATGACGACACCCAATTACTCATTCAAAGTACATGTCAGAGTTGCTACAACAACACATTCAGGATGTTTTATCTAGGTCATACCTTTGGACGCCTTTGACTCAAGGCTGAACATGGGGCTCATGAATAGACTAGGTTACTTTGTATCCTAGGTAGCGGACCTCTTTATCACCATTCTTTTTTGCTTTTCTTCTTCTTTTTTTTATTTGCTACCGCACTGCTCGTAGCTCGTGCTGCCTTTGTACTCAAGTTTGCATATGGGGTGCATACTCAACCCTGGTTACTCATCAACTTAAACCATTGGAGCAAAATTTATTTCATAACAGGCACAGTCCAACAAAAGTTTTCCCCCAAACTTGAGATATTTTCTACTCTTTTTTTTTCTGGCTCTGCTACAGTATTCTCATAAAACTCAACCAAAGTCTAAATGTCGGGATAGAAGTTCAACCTCCATCTATAACTATCTCTATTTGGCTTTCTCATAAATACTTAATAACACTCAATTTATCTTCATTAGGTTTTCAAATTCATACACAAATATTAGATAGCAGAGCTTCACACAACACACAACACAAGCATAAACACATTCACTTAGAAATACAACCCCCCAAAACTTGAGTGGTGTTGTGTTCTCACAAGCACACAAAATAAAACCACATAAACCCACGTTTCTGCTGGGCGCGGCTGCTGGCTTACAGCGCACGCTGCTGCCCACTCGGGCCATGCGGGCTGCTGGCCGCGTCCCGTGTAACGTGCGCCGCTGGTTGTCGTTGAAATTTCCAACCTTCGTTGCTTTGATCTGACATCCGTGATTATTCTTCAGTGATTTACAAATTTCCTAGGTCAATTTTAGCTTACAAAATTTCTATAACAGTAAAATAAATCAAGAGAGAAACATGGTGATAAAAAACCACCTCTCTTGTTAGAGATCCAAAGAAAAAATATAGTAGAGAATTTAACCATGAATTAAGACAAACCAAAAGCATGCTTTATTCATATATTAAGCAAAAAAATATATATCTGAATAAATTGTGTCACTTTAATACATAAATATCAAGATTGATTTCATACGGTATTCTTATATATTAATATGAGATGGGTCTGATACCAATTGTTGGGGATTTTTTTTTTTAAAAAAATCAGCATCGATCTCATATAATATACAAGAATTCGTAATCTAGAAAATCATACCTTGACAATTCGAGAAGATGAATAATAAAAAATAATCCAGGTGATCACTATTAAAAGCACCTTTAGCACCTTTATCACCAGGTGATCACCATTAGGTTTGATCTGCACTTGACGTGTGGGCGCCTTTATCATCATTAAAAGAAAATAGCAAGAGAAAATTTTTCTCTCAAAATTAGAAAAAAAAACTTTTTTTCTGATCTGTATAATGTGGCCTCCTTTTCTTTTTGGGAAAATAAATCATTTTATATCTCTATCTTAGTGGAAATCCTAGGCTCCATATTTTTATATTTTTAATTTTATTAAATCAAATTTGATTTAAATTAAAAATAATAAAATCAAAAGTAACGTTACTTCTTCTTGTCATAGGGGCTCACCTTGTAAAATAACACAAGACCTCTTTGATACAAGCACATTATATGGAGTCTCTCACTAAATAATATATTTGGACTTTTAACCCAAATAGCTAGGTATCTTACTTATTAATCTAGTAGCGGTGTAGTCAATTAAATGAGCTAACCCGGGGATCGTGTGGGTACATACAATAGTGGCTACAATAATTAGGCATGTAATTAAACTATCCAAATTATTTAATTTCAAATTTACTCCACTAAAAGATTGGAATTGACCTCCATAATTGTATGCTATCTAGGATAGTGTACTCGAATAATAATTCGACCTATGCCACATTGATATATTTACTGCATAATCATTTGTATCACATCGTTAATTAAATCGATATTTTAACTGTCCAATTGATTTAATTACGTCATGTTCCTTGATACTTACTGGTTTTCTCTAATGATCATTTTCAACATACTAATTATGTTGACATACTCTAGCCATAGAATTTTATGATCAAGTGCCGAAAACCCATCAAGAGATGTGTTGTACAAATTCTATATTGTTAATCTATAATCTCACTGCTCATAATTGCTTCCACCAAGATACCGGGTAATCTTGACTACAAATGTATGTCGCGCCTATTGGTAACTCAAATGAAATGACAATCACAAACATGAAACTATAATTAACTCAACATTAAGATTACAATAAAATTAATGCCTATGAGATTTAATAAGTCTGACAGTCATTTCAAGGTTAATTAAATCTCTTATGTGATCCAGCTCAATGTAGTCAAACTGCATCAGTAAATTCATACATGATTAAGACAAATCATTCAATAAATTTACTACAGTTTAAACATAAATAGAGCGCCCATCTCTATTTATCAACTGTGAACTTAATTTATTTAATCATAAGATAACTTGTATTTATGTCTTCTGTGAATCCATAAGATGATCACATAAATACATATAATATGATTAAATGGACCTTATTTAAAATATTTATGCAATTGAAAATATTTCAAATATTTTATTAATAAAAAATAAATTAATATGCTTTAAAAGAGTGCATAATCCCAACAGAAGCATATAGAGACATAGAGATAGAAGCCGAAGAAACAAATGAATATGAAATTTCACATTACAGCATGGCTGGTTTTCAATCACCAACAACAATGAGGATATGAGGCTGGCTTAAAGGTTTTTATGATAGCCATGGTTGCCTCTGATGGTACACACAACTTCATCAGTTCAAAAAAGGCTCAACGTGCATATCTCCAACTAGCTAACTACTTTGAAATAAATGTAATGGTAGCTTCAGGTGAAAGAGTAGCAAGCCTAGAGAAGTTTTCAAGGTGCTTTAAAAGTTATAAAAGTTACAATTTTCGGTGGACTTTTTCATTTTTCCCTTTTGAAGGAGATGCCATTGTTATTAGAACTTAGTGGCTGAGATCTCTCTAACTTATCTAATGGGACTTAAAAAAATTACATATGAAGTTCACTTGAAGAGGCAAAGAAGGAGATTTGTGTGGGCTTATTGGTTAATCACAAAGGTCTAATGATACTGACAAGAAGAAAAAAAAGGGTTGTCATCCATATTATGCAACAAAAACATATGAAAAAAACTTTAACACAAGTTCAATAACTTTTACAAGGGTACCAAGAAGTATTGAATTAGCGTATTGGCCTCCCTTCTTGATGAATCCATGATCATTGAATTTCATTTTTACCAAGATGAGGACCAATTGCAATAAGGCCGTACAAGTATCCTTATTTTCAAAAGAATATTGAGAATATTGTCAAAGAATTGTTGGGTGTTGGTACTATTTACCCCAGTACCAATGCTTATTCCTTCTTTTCTGGTTCGTTAAAAAGCATGATGGTTCATGTAGGATGTGCATAAAGTACCAAGCATTGAATGAAATTACAGTTAAAGACAAATTCCCCAATTCCCACGATCAATGAACTCTTCGATGAATTAGTAGGGACACAATTTTTCACAAAATTAAACTTACGGCCAGACTACTATCAAGTCAAAGTACACTCAAACAATGTCGAGAAAATTGTATTTGGAACACATGAAGGCCACTACAAATCTTGATAATGCCATTTAGGCTTAACAATGCTCCATCCATCTTTTAAATACTTATGAATGAGGCATTCAAAGAATTATTATGAAAATTTATACTTTTATTTTTTAATGATACACTCTTTTATAGTAACGACTGGGATATTCATATGGAGAATTTTAGAATTATTTTTAACATCCTAAAAAGCTAACAAGTTGAAGTGAATCTTGAAAAATGTCGATTTGGGAAGGAAGAAGTGCAATATCTAGGATTATATTAGCTCAAAGTAGGGGATTGTTATTAACCTTAGAAAAATTGAAGCAATAATGTCCTCAGCTGTAGCCAAGTACTTGTAAAGCCTTAAATGGGTTTCTTAGACTCATAGGCTACTATCCAAAATTCATTCAACACAATTGGAAAAATGCTACTCCTTACAGAGTTCAGCTTCGGAGGAGGGCCACTTGAGCTTGTAGCCCAGTGGTGAACCATTGCCTTTAAAGTCAATCATGACTATGAGGGCAATGGTTCAAGTCCCCACGAACTCAATCTCCTTCAATTAAACATAATTGTGTGGAGATTACTTATAATATTTTTTTCCCTTGCGAAATGCAATGGAGTAGAGACATCCCTCCTCCATGAGGGGTATTTGGATGGACATGTACTTCATAGAACAAAAATATAATAATGTAAGTCCCAGGTATACATCTGATTGTAAATATCAATGCAATGATCTGCTGTCATAGCAGTTGTAAATATCTTTGTGTAATACAGTAACCTGATACTTAATCAATTAAAAAAAATTCAAACAAAAAAAAGCTTCGGAGGAGGCTTTTCAAAAGCTCAAGATGACCATGACGCATGCCTAGTATTATCTCTTCTTGACTTTTTAAAAATTGTTGGTCAGGAATGTGCAACGATTATAGAATTTATAACCATAATCTTACAGTTATACTTCATTATTAGTTCTAAAATATAATAAAATACTCAAGCATCAAACATTAGAATATTACTGTCAAAATTAACAAAAGTTATAAATTATGACGTATTTAATTAATGACAATATTACATTGGCTAACAGTTGTAATATAAAAATACATATGATAAGAATATTATAATATACAGTTGTTTGAAAAAACAGAAAACAAACATTAGTAAATTGTAATTTAATCTAACAATATATCATTTTAATTAACATCTACAGTAAACAAAAAAGATATCAAATCTTTAACTAAAACATGGTTTGGTTTGGGTATCATTTATTTAGGTTGAGCTTGGGTAATAATATTCTAATCAAGAAGTTTAACTACTGATGACACCCTTCCATCAATCTTTTAAAATCTCTTTTCTTAATTGAATCCTTTAAAACGTTTAACATATTATAAATTTTTAACTACTAATTGAATCCTTATTTGTTTGATTTTTTTAATACTTTGATAATTCTGCTTTTAACAAAAAAATTGATATAAAAACACCTATTATGGAAATTTCTATTAAGGATAATATATTATAAATCAAAATTACATATTATTAAATATATATTTATCATGCATTAAACCCTAAACTTTTTATTTCTAACATCTTAATCAAGACTAATATGAACAATGATAAAATAAGTAATTAGTGTATCCGCCCGTCTCCATATGCAAACACGACTCCATGGTCGATGTAAAGAGTAAAAGGAATATGATGATGAGAGGATATTAGTCACCATGATTGTGCGCCTAAAGTGTAAACTTTGGTTTTCAATCTACATTGGTAATTGGCATTTGGCATTTGGCATTATGGTCTACCATAATTTTTTTTTTTTTTGGAATGGAAAATACCTTCATTTCCATTTAAAGATAAAAACAAGTACTGCAAGTGGGGAGGGTATGAACCCATCCATACAATAGTTTTGAGTTTCTCTAAAGCTAACTTAGCTGAAGAGTGGGTTATCGCATTACCAGGTCTGTGAGCATATTGGACACAAACAGAACCAAAGTTCTTCAATACGCTCTGCACCTCTAAAATGATCCAAAAGATCTCAGATCTGTAATCCTAACTATTATTAACTAACTTAACAACTTCTTGAGCATCTGATTCCACAATCAAAGACTCTAGACAAGCACGTTCTACAATTTGAAGTCCCCATTCGATTGCTTCTGCCTCTGTAAAATAAACATCACCATAGAACTTTGATACCTTAATTGCAGCGGCAATCACATTCCCAGTCTCATCTCAGATTACAGCCCCTAGCCCTGAAATTTGCTTCTCTGAATTGGTGGTAACATCTACATTAACCTTAAAGCATCCTCTTTGAGGGGGATTCCAGGCCATTTTTATCGAAGTTTGTTGGTTGCCAATGTGGGTAGATGCTGGTAGTTGGGTTCTTCGATAAGCTTCCACCACAGCTTCAGCCTTAAAGACTATCATTTGGGGGTTATCCTTTTTTCCTTTAAATAATCAGTTGTTTCGTGCATTCCATGTCATCCATAAAATCGTTACCAGCAGTTTAATATCATCTTTGTTTCTCCTCGGCTTCAATCCAAGCAATAAGCTTAGAATATCTTGTTCAACACTTCCCTTAAGATCGTCCTCAAATCTAGTTATTTTCTAGATTTTCTTCGCAACGTTGTAGCCTACTAAAGCATGAAAAACAGTTTCCATCTCATTTTTACAAATCTGACACAATGATTTCTGAATCACCTTCCTTTTTCAGAGAGTTTTGGTCGCTGGGAGAAGATTTTTTGCTGCCCTCCAAGCAAAAATCCTGATCTTTTCAGGCAAGGTGAGCAGCCATATAATGTTCCATTGGTTCTGTACAATTGCTGAACTTGTCAGGCTGGCTAGAAACTTCAGACTCAACGCAATCTGATAGCCACTCCTAACAGTGTACTAGCATTTCCTATCGTAATGCCAAATTATTTCATCCTTCATTGGTCTTCTAGGCAGGGGAATTTTAACAATTGCCTCTGCATCTATTTTGGAAAAATGTCTGTGGATTAGCCATTCATTCTAATTATGCTCTTCACTTATCAACTCAGCAGCTAAGGCATCAGTTGGTAAGTTTGGTTTGGAGATTGGTTTGAAAGTAAGGGGCCTGGGTAACCAATTCTCCTTATGAATCAGAATGCTTTGACCATTTCCAACCCTCCATCTTGATCCATTGGAAATAACTTGCCGACCCCATAAAATGCTTCTCCAGATAAAAGAGGGATTAGAGCCAAGTCTTACATTCATGAAATCTTTGTGCTGGAAGTACCTAGCCTGCAATATTTTTGCCACAAGGGAGTTTGGAAACTGCAAGATCCTCCAGCCTTACTTGGCTACTAACGCTTGGTTGAAATTTGAAAAATCTCTTAACCTCGTTCCTCCTCTGCACTTAGCCTGACTTAGCTTATTCCATCTCGACCAGTGGATGTTCTTCTTTTCATTCCTTGATCCCCACTAAAAGTTTGCTATTATTCTCTGAATGTCATCACATATGCCCATGGGAATCTTACAGACGCTCATTGCATATACAGGAATGGCTTGAGCAGCCTCCTTGATCAAAATCTCTTTACCTCCTACTAAAAAGAATTTATGCTGCCAATTTGATACTTTATTGTGGATCTTCAGCTTGATATCATTAAAAAAAAAATCTTCTCTTTTTCAGCCTAAGTATTTTTCATGCCTTGAAACAATGTTGAGCTGAAAGATTTCTTTGATTATTAATGCTTGCCCATCCTGAATATTGTCGCTGAGAAACATTGAAGATTTCTCGAAGTTGAATAGCTTGCCTGAGGCTGCAGAGTAGTAATAAAAATCCTCTTCAGATTTTTGCAATCAGTAATTGAAGCTCTCATGAATACTAGACTATGGTTCGCAAATAAGAGATGAGAAATTTTAAGCTCATTCCTAAATAACAAACCATGGATAAGACTCTGATGCTCTGCTTGCTGAAGAAGAGAGAAGGCCCCAACACCAATGATGAGTAAATACGAAGATAAGGGACACCCTCGTCTTGGGCCTCTCTAAAGACGGATCACCTTGCTTACTGTACCATTTATGGCAACTGAGGACGACACTGAGCTTATACACCTCATGATTAGACTGACCCAATTCTGCGAAAACTCGAGGGACTTCATATCTTGCTCAAGAAAAGTCCATTCCAGCCTATCATATGCTTTGCTCACATCAAGCTTCAATGCCACCAATCTTTTTTTTCTTCCTTTACAATGTCTTATCTTATGGAGACACTCATAGCCTACAATGATATTATCGGTGATCAGCCGATTGGGAATGAAAACACTTTGCATTGGTGAAATAATTTTGTGTAGAACATGTCTAAACCTATTAGCTATTGCCTTAGCAACAATCCTATAAATGATATTGCATAGACTAATAGGCCTAAAATTGGTAACTTTCCTAGGATTCCCCTTTTTTGGAATTAAAGTGATGTAGGTGTGATCGAGAGGAGCTCTATCACCTTGCTTGTTAAGGATGTGGAGGCATATTGAGAGGACTCCTTACTTAACCGTTTGCCAGTGCTTTTGGTAAAACACTGTTGGCAAGCCATCTGGACCCGGTGCCTTTGTTGGGCACATTTATGTCAATGCTTCCACTACTTCTTCAGTTGTGAAAGGCTTCTTTAAAAGATCATTCATCTCGCTAGAAACTCTCCGAGATATCCTTCAAAGTGCAGTTGTTATCTAAGTTTGATTAGGCTTGGAAGTAATGAATAGGTTTGTGAAGTATTTACACAACTCATGCTCCACCTCTTCGACATTTTCAATCCATCTTTCAGCTATCCCCCAATTCGGTTCTTCTTCTTTCTTGATGATGCCGTGTGATGGAAAAATTTAGTGTTCTTGTCCCCTTCCTTAAGCCAATCAGCCCTTGAGCATTGTTTCCAGTATGTTTCATCACCGGCTAATATGTTTTGGATTTTTCTTTCCACCTCTATGATTTTATCCCCATTGACATACTGTATCTGTTGTGTTTGAGCCTTTTGTTAAAATTCATTTCGTTGCCCCTTGCTTGAACCTCCATCACCACAGGACAATGATCAGAGATCCATGTGTCAATATTGGTAGTTGCAGAATCTGAAAATATGTCCTTCCATGCACTATTACAAACAAATCGGTCTGGGTTTTCTTCTACAAAAGTGGGGCCAAACCTTCCATTACTCCACGTAAAAGGGTACCCCTTGTATCCAACATCTAAAAGATCACAGTCTCTCAAAGCTTCTCTAAAATAAGTGATTAAGCTTAACTGCATTTCGTTTCTCCTACTCTTTTCATAAGGATGAAGAATTTCATTAAAGTCACCGAAGCATAACCAGGGAGTAGAAGATAAACCTGATAATCGCCTCAACAATGTCCAGGTATGCTTTCTCTATCTCATGCCTGGATTACTATATACCCCTGTACACTGAATTTGCTTCCTATTTTCCATCAGTATCTCAGCATCGATGTGATGCTTATTGAAATATTTAATTTACACCGTGGTTTCTGAGTTCGAAAGCATATCTAGGCCACGTCCTTTCCCGTTACTATTTACAGCAACACAATTTTCATAATTTAGTTTTCTACTGACCTCATTCATATGCACAGACATCAGCTTTGTTTCACACAAAAAAACAAGATGAGGGCCATGCATTTGGAGAATTTTCTTGAGAACTAGATACAATCGGGGATTCCCTAAACCCCGAATATTTCAACTGAGAATTTTCATGCCTTCCGGCGGGGCTGGGTACCAGCCTCCGCTGATATCTCCTCTATGTTTAAAGTTGTGAGCTCCATTTCCTCTGTCACCAACGGCTCCCAATGCAAATTGGTTTTTGTTGTCGAAAAATATTTCTTTATTTCTGATTTACTTGGGCCAGCCACTTTGGTTTTCTTTAGCTTCAAGCTTAGCCATGCTACCTCGTTATTTAGCCTTTTATGAGTCCCTAGGCCTAAACTTGCTCCCCTTCATTTTTTGTAGCACGTGCCTGTCTCTTCCATTTCTTTTTGTTTCGCTGAATTTGGGAAACTTTTGCCCCAACATATATTTTTGCTTTCTCTGTTTCTTCTTGGGCTGCTTTTGTAGGGCTATGTAAAGTTTCAATTGAGCCCGATGTCTCCTTGTGTCTTTCGGCCCGAACTGCTTTCATGTTTTCCCTCTCAGTTGCATTTGCATTTCCCGCTTGAATTCTCAGATCTCTAGGGACTGTTATATTGCCAGTAATCCCTCCTTACAATTTACCGCCAACCTGCTTTATTGACATCACTTCTGTCACTCCCTTCATTAAATACTTCTCAACTACCCGCTCCACCTTACTTGTCCAATCAATCTCCTTAGTTTGATCCATTTTTTCCTCTCTGGATCCTAACCCATTTTTATCAACCGGGTTCGCCTTCTCATGCTGGTGTTGTTGTGATTGGCCATGATATTATGAACTTGCTGATTTATCAGCTTTTTCTCCGTCATTCTACCATCTCTCTTTGCTACGGTATTTCTTTGAGCGTCCCTTGATCATGATTGCTTTCATCCACATCCCGTATGGGAGTTCTTCTTTTGGTTGGCCCTAATACTGAGTACACTCTTTGTATTGATGGACAATGATGCCACAACAAAAGTAAAAATCGGGCAAGCGTTCATACACCATTGGCATTGGGATATCTGTCTCGCCTTCTTGTTTCAAAGATAAAAATTTTTTCAATGGCTGTGTTATGTTGATGGAGATCCCGATTCTTGTAAATTCCCCAAAGCATTCTCCATTCTCGTTCGTTTCAACATCTTCTTCTTCTCTTATCTTTCCCCCAAGCTCTTGAAGAAAGTCCCTCTCCATACACGCAATTAGAACATTGCAAATCTGCACCCAGAAGGGGACATGAGTAAAAGATTGCTTGGAGACCTCCCCACTACCTTTCGGGTCGGTGAGGACAATCAACGCCCTATCAAAATGCCATGGGCCCCCAATTATAACTCTTCTTTTGTCAGCTTTTTTTGTAAACTTAAACATAAAAATATTGTTTCCCAGGCTCTCTATCTTAACCTCTTTAAAAGTTCGCCAAACCTGTTGTAAAGTAATTTTGAGTCCTTTGTTGACACCCCTTGAGAGGAGTACTTTACCCATCAGGCATCCTGCTAGCACTTGCCCTCTTTTTTCCTTCATGTTTACTTCCAATGACATTTTGCTTCTATCGTCCTCTCTTATCGTTATTGCTTTGCACTTACGAATTAACTCCTCGGTGTCCATAGAGTTAATACAGAGAAATGTTTGAGTACTATATTCACCTAACTAGAAAAACCCTGTGTAATAATACCCCTCACCAACTCTGCTCTACCCTTTACTACGCTTCAACTGAAGACATCACTTAACTAATCTAATAGTGAAATTAGACTAAAGCACTCACTCTCAGAGTGACCATGTGGATCATATAGGCCCCTCAAAGTACTTCCATTCATGAGGCTCTATCAGAGAGAGAGCTCTCGTGAGGGAAGACTCTTACTGGTTCATGTTTTCTTATGGTCTGCTATAAATTTGAACAATCTTTTATGCATTGGTTGTACTATCAATTCAGATTCCATAATATGCAAACTCTTCATAGTGTCACAATATTGAAAAAAATGGTAGCGGTGGTGGCTCAAATTTTATTATGTAAAAGAGTATTGTATGAAAAGAGTTGCCCAACACATTTATCTTGGAAACATAATAAACCAAAACCAAAATTCTAAAAATATTGCTCTCTAATTTCATTTGAGAACTCTAAGATCTCTAATACCATGTAAACAATAAACTTGCTGGCTAACAATTTTATTAACACTACAACTATTGATATTCAATATCTTAAAGCTATTTATAGAAAGAAATAAAATAATAGCCTAAACTATAGTATTTTATGATAGTTGAAAAATACAATCAGCTAGCTATCACTGCCTTAGGCAATGATAGCCGATGCCAAGGCTTTGCTTGTGGTCTTGTGCCAAGCCACTAGCAGTAACATAGGGGTGCTTGGAGATTAGCACGAAAGCAAGCAAGACCGGCACACGAGTTGGGGCACAGCAGTTAGCGTACATCATTAGACAATTGTGGGGGATTGCTAGTGCACATGGGTTGGGGCATGACAGCAACTATACGCCACATCTTGCAAGCGTATCGGTATAGGGCACAAAGGGCATACACACAGGCCGAACTACAGAATAAGAGATGGCACAAAACTAAGTCAAGAGTTGTGAAACAGATTCTAAAAACAAGCATGAGTAGGCAGTATTTAGTGCAAGTAATGGAAGACATGGCTTTGGAGATCATGCCTAGAAATATAGAGAAAAACAAAGCAAGCGAGCTGTGGTGGTTTGCTTCGTTGCTTCCTTGCTTCTAGGCTAGCGGGATAAGCATTGTCTATTTTTGAGAGAGTGGAAATGCGCTTCCTAAAGTCATGCTTAATGGTGCTTAGTCTTGGGAAAGTGAATGAGGTAGCATAAGTGCAGCACGCCACCATGCCTTAGAAAATAAGGTGTCATTTAAAATTTATATAAATAGTGAAGGTGACTGTGTGCTTAGGGGATCTAAATTTTGGTAGAAATATTGGAGTTATTGAGCAAACAAATCCTAAAGCTAGTTTGTAATCTTTTCTTATTGATTAAATAGAGAAGTTGAGGGTTGATGCCTCCGTAAAGAGTAATATTCTATGTGTTCATTGTTTGGTTAATTGCTCTTTGTTCTTGGTTTGGTTAGTCTTTTGCGATAACCTTAGTTGCGGTACTGATAGGTTGCTTTTGTTGGCATTATCGAGTGGCTGGCTAAGTAGACCTTAACGTCATCATACCGGTTGCTACGTCTATAGACAAAACACACTAACAACTAATATAAGAGCACTGTTAAATAAGTGTTGGTGAAAACTGGTAATAAAGCACGATATTGAAGTAGGGCTAAGGCAGTTGTAGGAACAATTAGTATCGAAGCACAATTAAGTTAGTTTTGGTGACAATTCATATGAAGGCTCAGTTGAAATCAGCGTTGGTGAAAGCTAGCAAAGAAGCATGATATTGAGGGCCGGTAAAGGAAGTTGTATGAACAACTAATATCAGAGCATGACTAAGTTAGTTTTGGTGACAATTGATGTCAAAACTCAGTTAAAATCGGTTTGAGGATAATTAAAAACATGATTTCAGAGAGGCAACAATGCAAATGGCTTGGTGGATATGGATTTGTGAAAGCTTCTCCTTCTGGATTTAAGAAATTAAGAGATAGTAAGAAAGGAAACTCTTCGTAATTCAGGATGTTTTATCTATGATTGACCACATCAGGCAAAGAATTCTCTAAAGTGTGAGAAACTGAATACTTTGGTGAAGTAAACAGAAGGGGAGTCATCAAAATCTTCGGTGGCCGAAGTAGGTACAGTGCGCGTGTATCTGTTACAATTGTTGAATAACATGGATGTCAGTGTACATGGGTTTCAAGGTAAAGGGAAAACCCATAGATGAAGAGAGTGGCGAATCCTATCAAGGCAAACAGATGTGTGGAGTGGTAAGGATTAATAGAGTTGAATTAAGGGCAATGATAGGCACTGCTGCAACGACAAACCTTGTAGAGGCAAATTTGGTGCCACACCTTAGTCTTTAAGTTAATAGAGTTAACATTGCTTTGATTCTTACTTTAAATCATCAAGTGGTGCCAGATGACATAGCGGTAGTGTAACTAATTGAAGTCTAGAGTTGCCAAATGGGTCCTAAAAACAAGCATGAGTGGGCAGTTGTTAGTGCAGCTAATAGAAGACATGGCCTTAGAGATGATGCCTAGAAACGTGGGGAGAAACAAGGGAAGTGGTTATGGTGGTTTGTTCCATCACTTCCTTGCTTCTAGGCTAGTAGGCAAATTGTCGCCTATCTTTGGGGAGTGTAGATATGCTTCCTAAAGTCATGCTTAGTGAGGGTGAATGTGTGCGTGGGATTTTGGTAGAATAAGTGAAATCTTTGAGCAAACAAGGCCTAGAGATGGTTTGTAATCTTTTCTTATTGATTGAATAAAAAAGTTGGGAGTTAGCGCCTCCATAAAAATATATATATATATTGTGTTTTTATTGCTTGGTTTCTTGTTCTTTGTTGTTGGTTTGGTCAGTGTTAGAGATGGTCAACAGGTCGTGCCGTGCCGGCCCAGGCCCATCAAAGAAAGCCCACGCGTGCTCGTGCTCGTGTCGTGCCGTGCCATCTCGGGAAACGTGCCGTTCCCCACACATGCTCATGCTCGTGCTCGTGCCCACACGTGTCGTATCGTGGGTCGTGCCATGCCGTGTCTAAGAAAAATAACTCACTAAGCTTTTTTTCTTCTTTTAAGAGCGCATGCCAAGTTATGGTCTTATTTTTTTCAATCTTATGTACTTTTTTTGGATCCATGTGCTTTATTTAAATTTAATAGAATAAAAAATTCAAAATTTAAGTCCATATTCAATAATAATAGCTTAATAATAATAAGAGCATATAATATTAGTTGCTAAGTTTGATTCTATGGTATTAAAATTCTTTTTTAGTACTTAACAACAACAATAATAATAATTTTTTTTAAAGTTAACTTAATTGTTAACTTGGAAGTACGTAAAGTCATATATCATAATTTATAATAATATTAATACATATTTATAAAATCATGATATTTATAATTTTATTTATTAAAATCATAATATCAATTATTTATTTAACAAATTATAAACATAAATCAATTATAATTTTTTTGAAACTAAGAATTAAATAAATTTAAAAAACTTGAGCCAATAAAATATATTAAAAGATTTAATTTCACGTTATTTAGAAAATCATAAATTTTAAGTTTACTTTCATTAAAAAAATGAAATGTGCTTATTGCGTACTTTTTCGCGTGTCGTGCTTTGACCCATCTCTAATTGTGCCGTGCTTTTAAAGCCCGCGTGCCTCAAATCTAAGCCCGGCACGGCCCACGTGCGTGCCGTACTGTATGAACACGTGCCGTGCCCGTGCCATGCCTCGTGCCGTCCGACCTGTTAGCCACCTTTAGTCAGTGTCTTGTGATAAACCCAGTTACGAGCCTTGTGGGTTGCTTTTATTGGTGTTGTCAAGTGGCTGGCTAAGTGGGACTTAGCACCATCATATAAGTTGCTCAATTTACTGACAAAACCCGGTGACACCAGCCATTATGTGATATTTGATTAGCTTAATTTTACTTGATTCGTTGCTTGATCAAAGGAATTATAATCTTTTCTAATATTTCTAATATGTAAAGGTTTCTTGAGTGCCAAAGTTTGTCATATTTTAGGGGAAAATCTAGCACGTTCTAAACATTTAATAATGGTGTTTATATAGGAATTTTGTAGGTTTATTTAACAATAACAATATTGCAATAAAAGCAATCATTATTAAATAAGGAAAAAATTCTACTCATAAAAAGTGATCGGTTAATACATAAATTTTAGATGCGGTGGGTTTCTTTCTTAGTTATCATAACAATGTATTATAGTTTGAGATATAATCTCAAAACACATCGTATGACATGTCGTTTATAGTTTTCAGAAAGAGCTTACGTCCAACAGTTTTATACTTAAGTAATCGTGCGATTTGTCATCCTAAAACTAAAATCCTCATGTGACAGGTCATCTCCAATTTACTAATTCTTTAAATGTTAGGATTCCTGCTGAGTTTTGGATTATAAGCCTATATAAGGGGTGGTTCTCTACGATCTTTGTTGTGACAGTTATACAGAAAAAAAAAAACTAGAGCGAGAGTTAGAGAGAGAATTATAGATTCTTGTGAAGGTCTAGTGATAACTGGGATTAATACTAATAATTGTTGAAAAAAAAAGGAAATGGTAATCCCAATAATTGTTGAAAGAAAAGAAAAGAAAATGGATCTAGACATTAAAGTGGAAGTTTCTGGTGATATCATCTATGAAATATTCTTGAAATTGCCGACAAAATCACTTTTGCATTTCCGATCAATCTCCATGAAGTGTTGCTACATAATTGTCAGCTTTGCTTTTGCTAACAAGCATACTTCAACACAAATCGCCGCTACCACATATGAACCCCAAGTTCTGCCTCTATCTAACGAATTTAGTTGGGAAACGATGAGTATACATTTATTTATGACTGTCGTGTCATCCAGGAAAGTGAAGATCCAATTCTTATTGTCGACGGAAACTTCAATGGGAAAAGCACTCTAGTTGAAGTGCTTGGCTATGGTTTAATGCTCTCTAAATATTTTTTTGGAGTGTTATATTTATGTAATCCTCACTACTAAAAAAAACAAATTCGGCATGGCATGATAGTTGAGCAACCATCATTGATTTTAAGAAAAAATCATGACAGTTTTTATGTCATGGTAAGTGTTGAGTGTTAGAAAATACATATTTATAAAGGAAAAAATCGTCATTTTACATTTCAAGTCTTATTAACAACCCTTACTTTTATATGTTTAAGTTTCTTGTAATTTAATTATGTGTGTTTTATTTTAAGGGAAATTATCATTTGTATACCCTTAGTTTACTCTATTATAAAAAATACTACAACACTTTGAGGGTGTATCAATCGTCCACCCTAAGTTGACAAAATGTATCAGCTGACCACCAAACCGTTAGTTGTCGTTTAAGTATGATCACATCAGAAGGGTAATTTGGTATTTTCATATGATACAAGTGATAATTTAAGGGTATACAAGTGATAAAAAGCGAATTTAAGGGTATACAAATGATAATTTTCAAGGGTAAAATCGTCAATTCACTGTGATTCCGTTAACTTTCAAACGGCAACTAACGGTTTGGTGGTCAGCTGATACATTTTGTCAACTAAGGGTGGACGATTGAAATACCCTCAAAGTGTTGTTGTATTTTTGATAATAAAGCAAATATAGGGTATACGAATGATAATTTCCCTTATTTTAATTAAGTATTTTATGTATTTTAGGGGCATCATAATCATTTCACAATAAATGAGAGATCAAATGGCAAAACGGACATCATTTTTGAACTCAGGACGGCCGAAAACCTTAGGAGGAGCATAAAAGGAAAAATAGTACTGTTCACATGTACGGTACTATTCACATGTACGGGTATTGTCTACGTTACTGTTCACGGCACTGTTCATATAGACAGCTCGATGACGTGGCATTGACCGATGATGTGGCATTGACTGATGAGGTGTCATGATCCTGTGGGACTAAAATTCTTATGTACTGTTGATGGTGACGTGGTAGCATATTAGTGGACCAAAAAATGCACGTACGGTACATGCAACACATGAGATTATTACTGTGCAAACCGCGTTACTGTTCAAACCGTGTACAAACCGTGTCACTGTTCAAATCGTGTTACTGTTCACGCGTACTGTTGACTGTACTATTGACTGATGACGTGGCGCAATCCTGAGCGTCCAAACTGTTTTTAATCCGATATCCATGATTTACTCGATGTATCTATAAAAAGGGGGCGAATTTGGCATCTCTGAATCTATTTTTGGACTCCATTTTCTGTAATTCCTTCTCCATCTTGTATTTTCTATGTATTTTAATAAATTCCCATTTTGCCCCTAGTTCAATTATGAGTGGCTAATTTTCTTTCAAGCTTGGATTGAAGGAAAAGTCTCAACATGTGTCATGAGCTTTATGTGGTAAATTTATTTTCTCTTCCCCTCTAGTTTTTGTGGATGTTTTGACTTTTCGTTGACAAATAATAATAATCTTATCTAGTACCGCCCTGGTTTCACCGGCTCCCTAGTATAAGGTTATTATTATTTGGCACGATAAGCCCTTAGCACCATATTTATTAGAGCGTGGTTCATGAGGTGTGCATTCCCCCCTCATGATTTAATTGGTATTAATATGGAATATTTAGCCCATGGTGCATATTGATACGGATCCAGATACCCAAGTACGTCATTTCAATAGAATTCTCTTCAATTTATTCTTGCCATTTCAATTCCAATTTTAGAATTTATTCTCGCCATTTTAATTTAACTTTTAGCATATTCCAAATCATTTCTACCACCTCATACAAAATTAATTCT
>JARCIV010000070.1:0-29607 GCA_029618585.1 Citrus australasica | reverse complement strand
GGAAAAATAGGATGAACAGTAAAAGTGCCACGTGTCGATTAATGGAGCAAGTCCAGAGCAAATTTAGGTACCCCACGTGAATTGAGATATCCCGCGTAAAATGAGGTACCCTGTATGGAAAGGGGTACCCTAAGTATAAAGGGGTACCCCCCGTGTCGATTAAAGGAGTGAGTCCAGAACGGATTGAGGTACTCCACGTGAATTAGGACACCCCCTGTAAAATAAGGTATACTGTATGAGAAGGGGTACCCTAAGTACAAAGGGGTACGCTAAGTAGCAAGGGGTACCCCAAGCCATGAGGGGTACCCCTCCGTATCTTGGGATATCCTACGAAACGGTGTAAGAGAATCCTCCAAAATATCCGCCATAAGCAACGTCTCCACCGCCTAAAAGATTTCATTTGATTTTGTCAGAAAACGGAATCAAAAACGATACGCAAAAGGGGGGACAGCCGCCTGCCACAGTGCAGAATATTACACCAAGGACAGTGGTCCCCAACCGCCTACCCGACAGCTGCTGCAGAGGTACCCCGGGACCACTCACCAGCGCGCGCCACGTCTCCAAATGATGAGATACGCCGCGGGCATGCATATAACGGCCCAAAAACCATGAAAACATGAGAGGGACGTGAGCCAAAGAGGGTACGCCACGTGGCAGGGAGGTACACCATATATAAAGACACCTAGGGTTTACTCTCCACAAGTTTTTTGAACACAAGCTTTTCTCCTTCCACCATTATTCTCCATTCACACTCCCACTCCAAAAAACCAGGTTCTCTCCATCTTAAAACCCTAATTTACAGAGAGCTTGCTAGCTCTCTTCACCTAAAAAGCTCGAGTTTGCTAACTTGAGCGTCGGAGTGTGAACGCCAGGGGTACCCCCCCGGCTTCACCTCTAACCCTCCTTTCACTGTTTTGCAGGTGTGAAACCCACTTTGGAGAATATCTTGTGCGTTGCTGACCTTCCACCATTGTCGTCATTCTCACCCACCTTCTCACCTCCCCAAACCTGGGATACCCCACGTCCCACTCAACAAATTAGTGAGGTACCCCATCTTCCCCAAAATAATAAATTCATTGTTATAGATTGGTTTTGGATTTCCTTAGCCCAAAATCAGTTGAAAACAATTGGCGCCGTCTGTGGGGATTCGCACAAAAAGCCTACATTGTGGTTACCTAGCTGGTTGTTGTGGGTGCATTAACACATGGCACCTGACGTACCTCCCGAAGGTTTAATGGGGGTTCCCACAAGGACAAGGGAGGACAGTGGTAGTGACGATAGTGATCCTGCAAGAAGGGTAGCTCGTATCCACAAGGGCAAGGGCGTCAAGCAATCGATGGGTGTTCGCCAAGAGGAGGAACCTATTACGCATCAGCGTTTTGAGGACCTCGCCCACGCAATACTTAGGGCGGTCGGATCTCGGGCACCCGAAAGTTCACTTCCTCCGGCGACACAAGAAGCTCCATCACCACAAGCGGACGACCAAGCTATGGTCAAAAGAGGGGTACCCGAGCCCAGCAAGCCAAAGCCGAGGCCATCGGGTACTCGTTCCAAGTTTCACACCGTGGGTACCCGCGACGATCGTTCCACCGCTTCTTGTAACTCCCGTAGCAGTCGGGATACGAGGCGTATACAGCGTACCCATGAGGACCTCCGTGAGAAACTAAATGCCAAAAGGGCCTCCCAAGTGACAGCGACGTCATCGGGTACACCAGGGGTACCCCTTGACATTGTGGAAAAAATGGAAAACTTGGAAGCCCAAGTAAAGCTCCTCTCCGAGAGGCAAAACCTCACGGCTGCACCAGCACCGCTGACCTACCAATCACCGTTCACTATGAAGATTCGGAAGGCAGCCCTCCCCGAGGGGTTCACCATGCCACAGGTACCCCAATACTCGGGTACCACTGACCCCTCGGAGCATGCGGAGTTGTACCGCGACCAAATGCTTATCAAGGGAGTAGGCGAGAGCGCCATGTGCAGGATGTTTACCCACACACTCACAGGCCCCGCGAAGTCTTGGTTTCGTTCCTTGAAAGCGGGTAGCATATCTTCCTTAAATCAATTGTTGTCTGAATTTACTAAAGAATTTTCCTATGCTTCTTCTCAAGACAGGGTAGCCTCCAAGCTTGCTTTTATCAGGCAAGGGGAAGTCGAACCTTTGGCGGATTATGTGACTCGTTTCCACCAAGAGGTGCTACGAACCGGGGCTTTCAGAGATCAACATACACTGACCCATTTCGAGAAGAATTTGCGGTTGGGAAAATTGTGGCGTTCCTTTCAAAAGAAGCGTCCACTTTCGTATGGGGAAGCCCGTTCTCGGGCGTTGCAGCAAGTAGAGATAGACGATAGATGTCAGTTGAAGCGTCAAGAAGAGAAGGCTGACACCACGAGGGACAAGGAAAAGCCCAGAAGGGTGGAGGCCCCGGTACCGCGGGTACCCCGGCAGCGAAGCCCGCCACGGGTTATCCCACGCGGACGAGGGCATAACCCTCATCTTACCACGGGGGTACCCCATCACCCAAGACCGCCACTACCCGATCATCGGGAACCACCCCCGAAACTACGGCATGAGTCTTTCCACCCATTGAATCGATCTCCGGACCAGATCTTCTACCACATTCGGGACAATGGCCTCCTCCGTCCTCCTAAGCCAATGAGGAAGTACCCCAACATGAGGCGTAGCTTAAAGTATTGCGAGTTCCACGAGGATTTTGGCCACAGCACCGCCGAATGCTTCACTTTGAGGGAGGAGATCGAATCATTGATTCTCAGTGGGTACCTCAAAGAGTTTGTCGCTGACATGAGAGAGGCTCGCAAAACCGCAGAGCAAGATAAGGGCAAACGGGTAGCTGAGGGCAGTCCTGAGCGAGAGGTACCCCCTGGGCACAAGAAGGGCGTGTATGTTCGGATGATAATGGGTGGACCTACTTTGGCGGGTCAATCTAGGAGAGCTATCAAAGGATATGGTAGGTCGCTGTCGGTAACCACTAATATGGGCAAAGAAGTCAACCTTAGTGAATGGGGTACACCAAGGATACCCCATCATCCGCCACCTATCCTTTTTACGGAGAAAGATGCGGAGGGCATCTCGTACCCTCATGACGACGCCTTCGTAATTACTTTGAAGGTTGCCACGGGGAAGGTGGCGAGAACTCTTGTAGACACCGGTAGCTCCGTCGATATCATCTTCAAAAGCGCCTTGGATCAGTTGTTAATTGAGTCGCCAAAGATCACTCCCTATGCTACGCCTCTCATTGGTTTCGCCGGCGATATGGTTATACCGAAGGGCATCATCACACTGCCGGTCACACTTGGTAAGGTACCCCACCGTATTGTTCATATGATTGACTTTTTGATTGTGGATCATCCAGGTGCATACAATATTATATTGGGTAGGCCGTTTTTAGTAGCAACTAAAGCGGTGGTATCCATGCATTATCTCGCCATGAAAGTCCCAGCCGCCCAAGAAGTAATCACCCTCAAAGGGGACCAGCAATCTGCTCGTGGGTGTTATTCCGTGGCTTCCAGAGTCACCTACCAAATAGCTTCTAATTTGGGAGTAAAGGGGTACCCCAGTGGCAGGCAACCCACACCTTCCCCCTCCAGGAGAACACTTGCTAGACAGCGTAAAGCTACACTCGGGAAATCTACTCAGGTTATCCCCCCACGAATGCAGTTGGAGTCTTTGCCAATGGTGGTGGAGGCAGTTGCGGGTAATAGTTCGATGGTACCCCAAGGGGAGCTGGCTGAGCTCCGGTGTGAAGTAGAGGCGCCATTGGATCCACGGGTATCGAAAGATGGAAAGTGGGGTACCCCAGCTGAAGACCTTATCTCAGTGCCGATTTGTACTGCCGACCCAGCAAAGACCGTGAAAGTAGGCTCCAGCCTTACGGAGGAACAAAGGGAGGAGCTCATTGCCTTCCTACGTGGGTACCCTGATGTATTCGCCTGGTCCCATTCGGATATGCCGGGTATCCCACCAACCCTTTCTTGTCACCAACTTAATGTCAGCCCGCATAATAAGCCGGTGAAACAGAAGCGTCGCGCATTCAATCAAGAGAGGTATGATGCAATTGAGCAAGAGGTGGATCGCCTTTTAGCCGCGAAGTTTATTCGGGAGGCAGTGTACCCTGATTGGGTATCCAACGTCGTCCTGGTTAAGAAATCAAATGGAAAGTGGCGCATGTGCGTGGACTTCACCGATTTGAATAAGGCCTGCCCCAAGGACAGCTTCCCCCTTCCCCGGGTGGATCAGCTAGTTGATGCGACAGCGGGGCATGAAATGCTAAGTTTTATGGACGCCTTCTCCGGCTACAATCAAATCCCGATGTATGCACCCGATCAAGAGAAAACGGCGTTCATCACCAACCGAGGGTTGTACTGTTACAACGTGATGCCGTTTGGCTTGAAGAACGCCGGGGCTACCTACCAGCGGCTTGTTAATAAAGTTTTCAAGGAGCAGATAGGGCGCACCATGGAGGTCTATATCGATGACATGATCACTAAGTCAGTGCATGCGGGGGAACACCTAGGGCACCTCAGGGATACCTTCACCGTTTTGAGGAAACACCAAATGCGGCTCAATCCTGAAAAATGCGCGTTCGGGGTTACCTCGGGTAAGTTCCTTGGGTTCATGGTACAACAACGGGGGATTGAAGCCAACCCCGATAAGATCCGTGCTGTTCTTGATATGAAATCGCCAAGCACCATCAAAGAGGTTCAAAGCTTAGCAGGACGGGTAGCTGCCCTAAGCCGCTTCATTTCCAAGGCTACCGATCGGTGTAAGCCGTTTTTCAAAGCCTTGAAGGTTGGAAGGAAGCTCCAATGGACTCCCGATTGCGAGATGGCTTTCCAAGAACTAAAGGAGTACCTCATTAATGCTCCGCTGCTTGCCAAACCCGAGCCGGGAGAGGTGCTTTTGTTGTATCTCGCTGTATCCGAGCATGCCACCAGCTCAGTGTTACTCCGAGAAGATGAAAAGGGGGTACAGCTACCTATTTACTACACCAGTAAGGCTATGGTTGATGCTGAAAAGAGGTACCCCACCTCTGAGAAAGTTGTTTTGGCATTGGTTGTCTCCGCACGGAAGCTTAGACCGTACTTTCATGCTCACACCATTGCGGTCGTCACCAACCTTCCCCTCCGGCAAATCCTTCAAAAGCTGGACATGTCCGGAAGGCTTATCCGATGGTCCCTCGAATTAAGCGAATTCGACATCATCTTCAAGCCTCGCTCGGCGATTAAAGCCCAAGCCGTCGCCGACTTCATTGCGGAGTTTGCCAGTGACTCCAGTGGTGAAGGCGAGCTAAAGTACCTATCGGACACCCCATCTACCGATGAAGTGGGGCAGGTCTGGGAGATATATGTAGATGGCTCCTCCAATTCACATGGGAGTGGTGCAGGAGTTATTATAATTGACCCGAATAAGGTGAAAATATGCTACGCTCTGCAGTTCGGGTTTAAGGCCTCCAACAATGAGGCCGAATATGAGGCCATCATAGCGGGGTTGAGGATGTCCAAGGCCTTAGGAGCTGGAAGGGTACACATCAAGAGCGACTCCCAGTTGGTAGTAAGCCAGATTACGGCACAATACCAAGCGAAAGAGGAAAACATGAAGGGGTACCTCGAGAAAACCAGGGAGCTGATGTCCCAGTTTTGCGAGGTTAAGGTGGAAAGGGTACCCCGACTTGAGAACAGCGAGGCCGACACCCTAGCCAAAATGGCGTCCCTTGGGGTAGCCCAGTCGTCCGGACCCATCACCACCGAGCACATACCCGTACCCAGCTTTGGACTCACCGAGCCATCAAAAGTGGGATCGCTGTCCAATGTGGTACTTTGGATGGAGCCCATCGTGAGGTACCTCACAGATGGAGACCTCCCCTCGGATAAAACGGAAGCAAGAAGGCTGAAGTACAAGGCCGCAAGGTATTGCCTGATCAAGGATACCCTATACAGAAGAGGGTTCACTCTTCCTTACCTTAGATGTTTGGGAGGCGAGGAGACCGAGTATGTTATGAGGGAAATACATGAAGGGATTTGCGGCAATCATTGCGGAGCACAATCACTGGCACAAAAAGCTCTCCGACAGGGGTACTACTGGCCAACCATGAGGGAGGATGCTAAAAATATGGTACGAAGCTGCGACAAATGCCAGAGGTTCGCCAAGATACCCCACTTACCCCCAGAAAAGTTAACGGTTATATCCTCCCCTTGGCCCTTTGCTATATGGGGAGTGGATCTCATTGGCCCATTACCAACCGGAAGGGCAAGCCAAGTATGCAATCGTGGCGGTGGATTACTTTACAAAATGGGCAGAGGCGGGGCCGTTGAAAAGCATTACGGAAAGGAAGACTACGGAGTTCATTTGGAAAAATCTCATCTGCAGATTTGGGATACCCCATGCAATCATCAGCGATAACGGCAAGCAATTTGATAATGAAAAGTTTCGAAACTTTTGTTCGGAGTTGGGGATAGCCAATCGATTTGCTACACCCGCCCATCCCCAATCTAATGGGCAAGTTGAGGCCGTTAACAAGATCATCAAAGGCATCCTGAAGAAGAAACTAGAGGAGAGAAAGGGAGCATGGGTAGACGAGCTACCTGGAGTTCTATGGGCCTACCGAACTACACAAAACACTTCCACCAGGGAGACCCCTTTTTCTCTTGCCTTCGGTGTAGATGCCGTAATTCCAGCCGAGATTGGGATACCCTCTCACAGGGTCGAATACTTTGATGAAATTGAGAATATCTCTTTGGTAGCCGCCAATCTTGATTTGATAGCCGAGAAAAGGGCTAGAGCGGAATTGAGCACCGCCATATATCAACATCGCATCGCGGGTCTATATGAAAAGAAGGTACGCCCTCGGTCCTTCAAGAGGGGGGACTTGGTCCTAAGAAGGGTGACCCAAAATACAAGGGTATCCTGCGAAGGCGCCTTTGGAGCAAATTGGGAAGGACCTTACCGCGTTGACAAGCCCGTTGGGGTAGGCGCTTATAGGCTGCTCCACATGGATGGCACGATTGTGAGGCACCCCTGGAACGCCGCGATGCTTCGGAAATACTACTAAAGGGCAGTGTCTAAACCTTCAGTCTTTTGTCTTCTTCTATACTTCCTTCAGTGTTCCTGGTGACAGATCAAATGGGGTACCCCAAATGCCTTCTGACGGTCTGTTGCGACTTTTGAGTTTCTTTAATTTCCAAATGAAAAGGGGTAGGAGACCTTGTGGTTTTCCATTCTCCTCAGGGTAACAAAGCTAAGTCATGTACTGATCTATGCTTTCGTTATTTATGAATATAATTTCTATTTGCAACAAAAAGGAAGAGGGTTCTTTTTCCAGTTTCGCCATTTCGGTCGTAGCACGCAGATTATATTCGTTTAGCGCCATTAAGATACATTAGCATCCGGATATACGTAACTTTCGCCATTCGCCAATATGAAAAATTGTGAAGCGAGGGAAGGGTCAAAGAAGACCCGCGAGTGAAAAAACCGGCATACCCTAGCGTCATGAGGTTCGCTTAGGTATACTAACACTCATACCTCCGTCCTCTCACTCGGCAGAGTGGGGGTAAACTATCTGAGAAATTGTGAAGAGAGGGAAGGGTCAAAGAAGACCCGCGAGTGAAAAAATCGGCATACCCTAGCGTCATGAGGTTCGCTTAGGTATACTAACACTCATACCTCCGTCCTCTTACTTGAGCCAAGTAAGGGGTAAGCAATCTGCGCCAAAGTTTTAATCACCAATTCGAGAGAAGATTCGCCATGTTAGTAAGAAAAATAATCACCGGATTCGCCAATCAATATAAAGTACTAAGGGTACCCTATTTCAAAAAATGAGCGCCTAATGTTGGACATTCAGAGGAGTACCCCACTTCATAAAAGCAAAGGGTACCCCCTTTCAGAAAAAGCAAGGGGTACCCCATTTCAGAAAGCAACAAAAACAAAAAGGTACCCTAAAAGGTTAGCCATCTAGCCAAAACATCCAATTGCCAAATAACAAGCATGCAAAATATCAGAAAATCCAAATAACATAGTATCAAAGCAAAAGAGAGTCATCAACATCCAGGTAATTTAAACAATACAAAAAGAAGTAAAGCTTCAGTGTCCAAGTATGGATAGCTCCAAAAAGCGACAACGTAGTAAGCGAAGCCTATGCCGAGGGGGGAGCATCATCACCGACGTCTGTCTCTGGGAGGCGACCAGCAGAAGACTCGGAGGTTCCCGGGATAGGTACAGCCGATGTAGGAACATCCGAGCCGGGCAGTGGCTGAATATCATGGGGTACCCCAGGTGTCCCGGAAGAGGCACCCGACTGAGAAGGCTTTCCCCTCTCCGCAATCGCCCTCAAAACCGTGGCTTTGTCGACGAACTTTTGCACACGAGGTACCTCCAACTCGGGGTCTACACCCCATACCTCCGACATAATCAGCGAAAATGCATCCTGCGCCATGGTCTTCTGACGAGATAGCAGCTCCTCGTTTGCGGCCTGCAACTCCGCTCTCTCCTTCTCCACTCGGGCCTTCTCCCCCGAAAGGGCAGCAATGCGCTCATGTAGCGACTTGACCTCCTGGGTGAGCTGGTCCTCACGAGATCGGCGGGTTTGAAGCTCGCCCTTCAGCTTATCCGCCTCCGATCGAGCAGCGACGAGAGAGTTAAGATCCGGCAGGCAGTGGCTGAGAAGATAGGAAGCCTGCGAGTTACGGAGATATGTCAGGTACATATGTAAGTTGATATAATCGAAAAGAAACCTCTAGAGGAATTTGTGGGGTACCCCAAGAAAGCTTACCTCCTGGTTAGCCCTCAGTGCTTGGCCGAAGCGCTGGCTTAAGTTCATTTTGTCTGTCTCCTCGGCCATCTCGGGGGTGACACTCTCGGCGGAATAATAGAAGCACCGAGCTAAATGAGAAACATCTTTGTTGGAGATCGGGTCCAGCTCACCCGCGCGCAAATCCGCGGGAAAGGCGGTCACCAACCCGAACTTACGCTTCTTCGGGCGTGGGGTACCCCTCGACACGCTCTGTGGGGTACCCTGAGATTTCCCTTTCCCGCTGGGAACTCGAGGAGGGCGAGAGGCTGATGAAGGAGCGGCCGAACCCTGGGATCCGGAAGCACCTCCCACGATCGCTGTAAAGAAGGCATCAAAAGCATCTCCCGATGACTCCATCGCTGCACACAAAAGCACAACAGTCATGATTAGCTAAGCGATCATTGAAAATGTTAAAGGTATAAATGGGAAATCAAATGAAAGGGAAGCAAATTCGAGATGTGATGATAACAGGGTACCCCAGTCCCATGGACAATGATAGGATACCCCTCAACACTCAGGCCGTACATGTGGTACCCCCACGGGCAGGAGGAGGACTTCGGCCAATCAACCCCGCCCTCCATAGCCTACCCTCCTCCAACACATCACCACTCCTTTGTGCATTGCGGAGTCTCTCCATGTACCCCTTCACCTCTTCCCCCACCTCATGGATTGGGCATGATCCTTTAGCCCAAGTCACGTCTGCAAAATGATGAGAACTCGAGATAAGCGAGATAATTATGCGAGAGATAATAGTAGAAGAACTATGAGTGGAGGTGTACTTACTGTCCACGGTGAAAGCGTTTGGAACCACCACGAGATCACCAGTCTCGTCCATAATGTTGGTCTCCCAGCTACCATCAGCCACGAACCACCCCTTTCGGTATCCTTTCTTCAGGACAGGGCTCCCCTCAACAATAGGCCCGAGCTCACCCCACGGGGAAAAGTACGCTACACCAGGACCCTTGGGTTTCTTAAACTGATAAAGGCCCTTCAACTCCCTAAAAGAGATATCGCGCCCCATAACCTCCAGCCACAGCACTTGCAGGCCCGTGAGTGTCCTCCACCCCGGGAGGGACAGCTGCCCAGGAGCTACACCTAGGAAACTAAACATCCTCATGTAAAAGGGCTGGAGAGGCAGGCGGAGCCCTAGGTCGAAAAGATCAATATGTAGAGCTATCCCATCAGATCGAAGTCGCTCAGGACGCTCATCCTCATAGGGTACCCTAAGCCGAACAGGCGAGGGGATGTTGTACTTAACCCTAATCTGTTCTAAGTCGCTCGGAGTGGCTCTCCGATTACCTAGGGAGAAAAGATTGCCCGTTTTGGAGGGTGTAGCAAGAGAAGGCGTAGAAGGCTGCCCCGATGGAGGAGCGGAAGTCTTAGACTTGGATGACTTACCCTTGTCCCTAAGTGGGGGGGTAGGCCGTTTGCCGGGTAAGCGTGGGCTAACGCGAGGGGTAACCCTCAAAGGAGGAGGTTCCGGATGAGGGGTGTGACCACCCGAGGAATCGGAGGAGGACTTATCCCCCTCGCTAATGGATATATGAGAGGGAGAACCCTCCGGGGGCCCGCTAGCTTTCCTAGCCCCAACCTTACGCCTCTTTTTCTCAGGTGCTGTATGCTTTTTACCCATATCTACTTTTCCCCCGAATAACAAACACGCACAAACCCCCAGCCATATGTTCACCAACCGCCAACAGTACACGCACAAACCCCCAGCCACACATCCACAAAACCGCCAGTTCACACCCAACAACACATCCAGCAACAACATTACCACAAACCGCCCACCACCCATCAAACATCCAATGCAAACACCAACCACAAGCACAAGACAAAACAACAAACCGATAAACAAAAACAAGATTTTTCCAAAATGAGCAAGTGGCGCCATTATAAATACGCCGCAAAGACGAGAAACGAGAAATAATACCTCCTGTTCACCAGTACAGCAGATCCGGATCAGTGGTCGCAGGAAGACGAAACTGCAGGCAACGGAAAACGGTGAGTATAATAATAATAATAATAAAGGTTCGGTTTTTGCATGTATATTTAAAAAAAAAAAAAAAAAAAAAAAAAAAAAAAGAACACGGTTGCAGCAAACCAACGCAAGGAGGAAACCGGCCGTCACGCCAACGTCAGCTGGCCGTCGCGACAACCACCAGCAAAGCCGAGGCCAACCGACGCCGGAACAGCCGCGAAAAACCGCCGGCAACGCCCAGAAATCAGTCACCCGGAACAAGGGAAATGGAAGAAAAAGAAAGAAAGAAAAGAAGGAAGAAGAAGAAAGAAGAAAAAGAGAGAGGGAGAGGGGATTACCGTGACTGGAACCGCGCCAAAAACCCGCCGGAAACACGCCCAAAATCGCCGGATCTGGAGCCCGAAAATCACCACTGCAGCCGCCGCGAATCACGCCGGGAAAAGACTCCGAGCCAACGCCGACCGAGAGGAAGGAAAGGGAGAAAGAACGAGAGGAAAAGGAAGGAAGAAAAAGAGAGAAAGGAAAAAGATAGCACCGGCCAAGAGAGAGAGAGAGACGAACGGGCAAGGAAGAAGAAGGAGAGAAAAAAGGGGGGTGAAGAAAAAGCTACTGGAAGAAACTTTAAGAAAATATTTGGGGATTTTCAAAACCTAAGGGATAAAGGTTAACATGCTGCAGGCGTTTTAATTGAATCTGACAGGATGCGTCAGTCCGAGAAGAGAAGTTCCGGGGTGTTTGAGCATTTTTAAAATTCAAATCTTGTGTCAGACGGCTGCCGCTTCCCGATAAAAAAAAAAAAAAAAGAGAGAGAGACACGACTGCTGGTTTTCAAAAAAAAAAAAAAAAAAAAAAAGAGTAAAGTGGCGGGAAAATGAAGAGACAGAGAGAATTTTCAAGACACACAGCGTAGTCAAAGGAAGAAATTACGCAAGTCAACCTCGGACCAGTCACATCGCCACGTGTCACTCACACAATGAGTTTCTTTTGCCTCCAATACTTCTCGCCAAAAAGAAACTGGGGGGCTGTTGTTTGAGGGAAAAATAGGATGAACAGTAAAAGTGCCACGTGTCGATTAATGGAGCAAGTCCAGAGCAAATTTAGGTACCCCACGTGAATTGAGATATCCCGCGTAAAATGAGGTACCCTGTATGGAAAGGGGTACCCTAAGTATAAAGGGGTACCCCCCGTGTCGATTAAAGGAGTGAGTCCAGAACGGATTGAGGTACTCCACGTGAATTAGGACACCCCCTGTAAAATAAGGTATACTGTATGAGAAGGGGTACCCTAAGTACAAAGGGGTACGCTAAGTAGCAAGGGGTACCCCAAGCCATGAGGGGTACCCCTCCGTATCTTGGGATATCCTACGAAACGGTGTAAGAGAATCCTCCAAAATATCCGCCATAAGCAACGTCTCCACCGCCTAAAAGATTTCATTTGATTTTGTCAGAAAACGGAATCAAAAACGATACGCAAAAGGGGGGACAGCCGCCTGCCACAGTGCAGAATATTACACCAAGGACAGTGGTCCCCAACCGCCTACCCGACAGCTGCTGCAGAGGTACCCCGGGACCACTCACCAGCGCGCGCCACGTCTCCAAATGATGAGATACGCCGCGGGCATGCATATAACGGCCCAAAAACCATGAAAACATGAGAGGGACGTGAGCCAAAGAGGGTACGCCACGTGGCAGGGAGGTACACCATATATAAAGACACCTAGGGTTTACTCTCCACAAGTTTTTTGAACACAAGCTTTTCTCCTTCCACCATTATTCTCCATTCACACTCCCACTCCAAAAAACCAGGTTCTCTCCATCTTAAAACCCTAATTTACAGAGAGCTTGCTAGCTCTCTTCACCTAAAAAGCTCGAGTTTGCTAACTTGAGCGTCGGAGTGTGAACGCCAGGGGTACCCCCCCGGCTTCACCTCTAACCCTCCTTTCACTGTTTTGCAGGTGTGAAACCCACTTTGGAGAATATCTTGTGCGTTGCTGACCTTCCACCATTGTCGTCATTCTCACCCACCTTCTCACCTCCCCAAACCTGGGATACCCCACGTCCCACTCAACAAATTAGTGAGGTACCCCATCTTCCCCAAAATAATAAATTCATTGTTATAGATTGGTTTTGGATTTCCTTAGCCCAAAATCAGTTGAGAACAAAGTACTAGCGGATGATCGTTTTAATTGATCATTCTCTAGTTCAGGTTTTTGCCGCATGCATGCATGCGGTGAGTCTCTTGTTGACGATCGTGTAGCTTGAATATTGACATTATTTGCTGTTGTTTTGATATCAGTTTTGAAAAAACATTCAGTTAATTAGTAAAAATTTCTCTTTGTATAAGAAGGATGCGACGTCCGTACATTTTTTAATTGCCAAAGCAGTTAAAAGACTATAAAAACATAATGCAACTTTGGTTGTCATTTTGGTGCATTAAATTTTTTTCTTCTTTAAAATCCTTTAACTCCATCTGGATGATAAAAATATATGACGTCCACGTTGTGTATATATAACCACAGTAATGAAATTCATACCTCTTTTGTTATGGAAAATACTACTGCAGCTTTTTGTTTTTGGCACTTCGAAGGCATTGGCAGATGATTTTCTTGGTGAATAATAAAAATGTTGTCCCGATCACATGGTGATGCTTTACTTTAAGATGCAGAAATGCAAACTGCTGCTTGATCATCAGCTTCAATAACATGTTGAAAATATTTTATGGGCTTGCAGAGTTGGTCTTTTTCTGCATTGCGGGACAATGACAAAGAAAATGAAATTCAACTTTGAGTGCTACCTCTGCTAGTTGCAGTGCTAGTGTTGCTACTGCAAGTATATTTTGGCAACACTCCAAGCGTATCTGCTACCGTTGGATCACTTTTGTTGTCACTAAGCTTTTGATTCAGTGTCATTAGGTTGACTGCTCTTAGGATTTTGGGGATTGCATGGTCTATCACAACAACATTGCAATTTAGTTCTTTCAAGCACTAATCACCTTCTTTCTTCAAAAGTCGTCTCTCTTTTCTCTCCGTCTCTCTCTCTCTCTCTCTCTCTCGTCATTTTTTTTGTCTTAGCCGATTTCTCCTTCTTCCTCTCTCATAATGGAAAATACAACTTGTTCTATTTATACTAGGGTAAAAAGGATCACTAAAAATTAAAAAAACTTAAATACCCTTACGAGATTTGGGGTATTACAGACTGTGCTGCTTTTGAACTTGCTAAAGTTGAAAAGGGTGCGAGTGTCAGGATTGATTATGCCCCTTGGATTTGTGTGGCTATTGATCACAATAAGATGGTGGGCCGTAATGCTTCTCCGGAGCATGATGATTTAGTATCGAAAACCTCTAGTCCAAAGTTGGCTTCTCAAAGGGATAAACATGATCAAAATGGTGAGAGACATTCTCTTGATATTGTAGAGGAAATTTTGAATTGCTTTAGTGGTGATAAAGTTAGTTATAACAGTGGGGGAAGTAGAAGCATCTTTGTGGGGCTACAAGTCAAGGGTTAACGGGGTGATAATGGTTTTTCATCGTGCAACCGATTGTAAGGAAACAAACTTCTCGCACCACATGTTTGCTTCCTCATTCTCTCACTGATACACATGTGACTTCTCATTTTAATGATAGCTGAGATCATGCACGTGACTCTACTCCAAATGATATCGTTTCTCTGGATGGTGATGTGGCATTGGATGCTTCTCTCAAAACTAATGCCAACTTTAAGGATGTCAAGTTGGCATTTCTCTTGAATTTAAACCTAGTTTGGTGTCACAGGATGAGTTTTGTTGTGTAGCAACCCGTGCGACGCTTAAATAACTTCTAGTACAAAAGTTGCTAAGTAAGCCTTTCGCTCTTCTCAAGCTAGCCAAGCAAGGCTGCTTGTGATAATGCTAGAGAGAAGAGAGAGCAATATGGCCAAATATAATTTTATTACTCACAAATGAGAAAATACAAGAGAGGTCGAGAGCTTGTGTGTGTTGTGTATGTGTAATGAAATGTGCTTGGTGTGGTGAGCAAACGAGGGGTGCTCACCTCTATTTATAGTATTGGTGCTAGCTCATGAAGCTTCCTACAAGTGCATGCAAGTTGCCTAAATATCTAGCTAGGAATTAAATGCAAAAGTGTAGAAACTTTTAGGTTATTTACAATTGTAGAAAAGTCTAGAATTCGGGCTGGGCTTGGTTGATTGCTAAGCTACCACGATTGGCTAGTTATGTGAGGCGACCCAATGTTGAGCATATCTCATTTCTAAATGCATCCTGCCTTTAGTGCTGAGCACACCATGTTACTAAACGCACTCCATTTCTAGATGGACTTTTACTAAGTGTACTTGTGTGCACAAATTTAACCTTCGTTGGTGGCAAATTTGAGCGGCATGTGACATTAGGCAGTACTAATAAAGATCAACATGAATATTTAGAGATGGTGGCAAAACTTAGCAAGTCTGTGGATGATAAAGCTAAATAGAAGCAGTGGAAGTGTTTGGAGAGGGGGGGAAGTTCTACCCTAGTTTCTATTCCCTTTGCTATGGCATCAAAAAGGCTCCTTGACGAGGAGGTTGAGGATGGGAATGGCTCTGGCAAATGGGTACGATTGGCATATGAGGATTATGCCCATGGGGTAATTAATGGTGATTCATTGGCTTTTGCTAATGTTTCTTAACAATTATTAGTAGGTGTTGAGTCTCAGCCCCGTCGGTTGCAATGAATGTCTTATACTGGAATATTCAAGGTCAGGGGAATCTTGAGACATTTTGTGTACTTTAAAAAATTCTCCATGAGGTATGCCACAAATTATATTCTTGTGTGAAACAAAATTGGTTATGTCTGAGATGCAAACACAGGAGTTCATGTTTGGGGTTTGATAATTGTTTGGCTGTTGATCATCACAGACGTCAGGGGGTTTATCTTTGCTCTGGCAGTGAAAGATTAATGTTTTTGTGCATTCCTACAATTTGCACCATATTGATGCCGCTATTCGGATGAATGATGATTTCTTGTGACGTTTTATTGGAATTTATGGGCACACAGAAGCTCCCATGAAAATTCATATGTGGGACTTACTATATAGATTGCATTATTCGTTTTCTTTGTTGTGGATGATTATGGGTGATTTTAATGAGACTTTGAAACCATTAGAAAAACTTGATGGGTTGCATAGGAATTTTGAAATGATGACCAATTTCCAGTATGTTTTTCAGGATTATGAACTGCTGGATATTGGTTTTTTTTTTTATTTTCGCATACTTGGAACAATCAATAGATAGGAAGGCATTTGGTGAAGGAATGTTTGGACCGTCTTCTATGCAATTTTCGTTGATAAGCCCTGGGTTTTTTCAATGTAGTCACTCATTTCATTGGTTGGGATTCTAATCATAGTTCTGTTTTGATATCCTTTAAAAATTCGATAGGTTATGCTAATGAGGTTTTTTTTTTTTTCGTGTAAGTGCCATTTTCAATATGAGGTCTTTTAGAAGGAGTATGACCAATACTGCGAGATTATTTTTTTCATTGTTGACGAGACCATGGTTTCGAAGAGGTGGATCAGGTTGATATTTTTCAGCAAAAGGTTCGTTCAACAGTTGCAACTCTCTCTTAGTGGAATAGTCGTGAGTTTAAGGGTTGGCATAAGTAGGAGGATGCAAAATATTTGAGTTGCGGGATTTGCAGATTGGGGGAGAGCATTATGCAGATGGTAACCGTGTGTATTGCTTAGAGGCTGAAATTGATGGGCTTCTGTCTCAAAATTTGTTGGTCAACCAACAATCTCCCTGATACTTGAGACTCTAGACGGCTCATTGTAGTCGCCAATTGACTCATTTGGCTCTCCAAATTCTGAATGCTTGTTGTAGTTGCCTGCTGAAATTGTTGAGTGTTAGTCGCAAGTGATTTAACAATTTCTTCAAGAGATATACCTGACTTGGAATTTGACTGTGGAGGTACTGGTTTTCTTGGTTAGTATTATTGTGGGAATCCTGACAGTCTAACTCCATAGCTGAAGTTGGGATGATCATTCCATCCAGGATTGTATGTTTGTGCATAAAGATTATACCTCCTTTGAGGCATGCCTGGAAATCCTCCAACTGCATTGGATTGTTCAACGGGTTCTTCTTGAAGTGTAGGACACATATCAGTTGAATAACCCGTATTGAAACAAATGCCACAAGTCTTAACCTATTGCACATTACCTACAATAAACTTTTCCACAAGAGAAGTAAGTTTATCTAAACGTTGTTCAACAGAAGAAATATTTACCTCATTCACCTTTCTTGAAGTGGAATCTTGTCTGCTGCCAAATTGTTGTGCATTGGTAGCCATATTTGAGATCAACTCCCTTGCTTGAGTAAGGGTCTTGTTCACCAACACACCTCCACTAGCAGCATCTATCATACTCCTATCCATCAATGACAATCCCTCGTAAAAATATTGAATAAGAAGTTTATTAGAAATCTGATGCTGAGGACAGCTGGCACACAATTGTTTGAATCGCTCCCAATACTAATACAAAGCCTCCCCAGGAAGTTGTCTGATCCCACAAATGTCTTTTCTGATGTTGGCAGCTCTTGAAGCAGGAAAGTACTTCTCAAGGAACTGCTTCTTCAAACCATTCCGCGTTATAATCGATCCAGTAGGCAAGTAGAACAACCAGTCTTTAGCTAGTCCATCTAAAGAGAAAAGAAAAGCATGCAGCTTAATCTGCTCTTCAGTCATGCCTTGTGGCCTCATACTTGAACATACAACATGAAACTCCTTGAGATATTTTTGAGGATCTTCACCTGCAAAACCATGAAACTTGGGTAACAAATGAATAAGACCAGACTTTAATTCAAAATTTACCTCCAAGTCTACATATTGAATGCAGAGTGGTTACTGATTCAAGTCTGGTTCAGCTAACTCTTTAAGAGTTCTTTCTATAGGTGCAACTCTATCCATCACTTATTCTTCTGAATCGCTAGATGATTCAACTAAATCACGCACCGTATCTGTTTCAGAAAGCAAAGGAGACGAGGATCGTTGCTTAGCTCGCTTTGTCTGCTGTCTTAGCTGGCGAGCTGTCTTCTCAATTTCAGGATCAAACGAAAGTGTACCTGTACGAGAAGAACGAACCATACACCAAGTAAAACGTAAAAAGGATTAAATAAATGACACCAATCCCCGGCAACGGCGCCAAAATTTATTGGTTGTCGAAGCCGGCAAAAATAAATACCTACTCTAAATAATTTGTGTATAGTGATTGAGCAGGGTCGTGTCCACAGAAATCGGTAATTATTTAAATCCTTTTAAAATAAAAAATGCAAAATGGGGTTGTTGACAATAATAAAAATCAAATTAAAATAAAAAGAATGCAAATTAAAATTGTAATTCAAATTGGGGAAAGCTCTGGTTGAAGGAATTAACTTAGCTTAATTCGACTACTGATCATTGATTTAAATATAAATCATTACTACTTATAAATAGAACGATTATAGCTACTAAGACCCTCTAATAGCGAATCTCTCCTTAACTAGTCGATAACCAAGGTACGACCATTGGTTATTTCCCTAATCAATAGACAACCCTAGATACGATTATAGGATTTAATCAATTGACAGCCTAAAAAATTAGAGAGACCCAAATCCTAATCAACAAACATATACGATGGTTCTAGATGAAGCAAGAATATGTTTAAAACTCTATGAAGATTGTATTCTCGAGTATATGCTCAATGGATGTGTTGTGATCAATCTTCTTTGAATTTGAATGAGCTTATTTATATTTGGAGCGGAAAAACTAGCCGTTACAAACTGTCGGCCTGAAAACGGTTCACCGTTAGCCGTTAACGGTTAACCGTTTACGCTGGTCAAAGTTACCGTTGGGGCCAAAATTCAAATAAACGGTTTGCCGTTTAGGGTTACCCTTTCGTTGTTAACTTCCAGAGACCTGCAAGATGAACACCAGTTATCTGTTTATAGTAAACGGTTAAGGATTTGCATGAAGTGACTCTCTGGATGTTATCGGTTAACCGTTTGTAATAAACGGTTTGTCATTTGTTTCCAGTAACCTGCAAGATGAACATCAGTTACCCGTTTATAGTAAACGGTTAAGGATTTGCATGAAGTGACTTTCTGGACATTATCGATTAACCGTTTGTAATAAACGGTTCGCCGTTAGTTTCCAGTAACCTGCAAAACAATTCAGCCTTATCCGATTTTGTTAAACGGTGCCAGAGGATAACCTTCAATTCTGGATGTTATCGGTTAACCGTTTGGAATAAACGGTTTGCCGTTAAAGTCCAGTAGCCTTTCCATCTTTTGTGATTTCCATTTTTCATAAACGGTTAGGGCTTAGGCAATATGTTGCTCTCTGGTCATAATCGGTTAACCGTTTAAAAGAAACCGGTTCACCGTTTATTTCCAGAATCACATTTTAAACCAGATTTTGCAAAGAATCTTTTTCTAATTTGAAAGTCCATCTTTTATGTGTATGAATGGAATGTTTATTAAGGCTTTCGTTTATTAAGAAATAGCTCCAATAATTTGATCAAAAACCATTTAAGGTTTTTTATCATCAAAATCAATATTATTAGCATATTCATGTTTACATCAAACTCTTGTAATATGACCTGTGGTCCTAGTTCTATGCTTTCTGTTTTTAATAACTCAACTTGTAATCATTCTGATTCAACTGAGAATAAAGCTTGTATTCCTCAGTGTCATACAAACACTGTCAAGTCAATAAAGTCATCAAACTTGTTTCATCAACGTTTTAGTCATCCTAGCAAGCATGTATTAAAATGTATTTTGTCTTCTCTGTCACTTAATTGTCCTGTTACTATGCCTGATTTATGTGATGCATGTCAATATGGCAAAATGCATCAGCTTCCTTTTTACTCAACAGGCATCAACACTAAAGCTCCCCTAGAACTTATTCATACTGATCTTTAGGGTCCAGCACCATTACCTTCCTCAAATAGTTATAGATACTATATAAGTTTTGTGGATGACTACAGCAGATATTGTTGGATATTCCCCTTAACTCTAAAATCAGAAGCTCTAGACACCTTCAAATTCTTCAAAAACTTAGTTGAAAAACAAATTGGGTGTCATGTCAAAGCTTTACAATCAGATTGGGGGGGAGAATACATGAATTTTCAACAGTTTCTTGAGGAAGAAAGGGTAGTTTTTAGACATAGCTGTCCTCACACACATCATCAAAATGGTGTGGTAGAGAGGAAGTATAGACACATTGTAGAAATAGGGCTGACCTTACTTGTTCAAGCCAAAATACCCTTATCCTTTTGGTGGGAATCCTTTCATACTGCTTCTTTTCTTATAAATCGAATGCCAACACCCATTTTAAATAATTAGTCACCCTTTACCAAACTCTATGGCAGAAAACCTGACTATCACTTTCTTAGAACTTTTGGCTGCTCATGCTACCCTTTTCTCAGGCCTTACAGTAAGCACAAATTCAATTTTCATACACAAAAGTGTGTCATGATTGGTTACAGTCCCATACATAAGGGGTATAAGTGTCTTGACTCATCTGGAAAGATTTATATTGCTAGACATGTGACATTTAATGAATCTGAGTTTCCATACTCAGAACTTTTTCCTTCCTATAAGCCAAATCACAAAATACAATTGAGTCAGGTTCTTTCTACAAATTTCTCTCTTCCAGTAGTCATTGAAGATATAAGCAGCACACAATCCTCTATCAGCTAACCAACTCCAGGTGCAGCTCCTGATTCAGGTCATTCTGAAACACAATTGTGCAACAATCTCCAAACACTTCATCACAAAGCTTAGCCTCCCAACCATTATTTGCTAATCAGTCTATTCAGCCACAAACACTACCTTTATCAACACCTGCTATCCAAAACACCCATTCCATGGTTGTTGTGCAAATTTTATTGAACTCGCAAGCGCACGAATCTGTTGTAGTGTAGATCAATGGTGACGAGTGTCGATCCCACGAGGAGGTGGATTTCAATTATATATAGAATTAATTTTGTAAATGGGTGGTTGGATTGATGAAAATGATTTAGACTATGCTAAAACTTAAATTAAAATAACAAGAATAAATTCTGGAATTGGAATTAAAAGGGCAAGAATAAATTAAAGTGAATTCTATTGAAATGACGTACTTGGGTATCTGGATCCGTATCAACAGGCATCATGGGCTAAATATTCCTTATTAATACCAATTAAATCATGAGAGGGGAATCCACACCTCATGAACCACGCTCTAATAAATATGGTGCTAAGGGCTTATCGTGCCAAATAATAATAACCTTATACTAGGGAGCCGGTGAAACCAGGGCAGTACTAGACAAGATTAGTATTATTTGTCGACGAGAAGTCAAAACATCCACAAAAACTAGAGGGGAAGAGAAAATAAATTTACCAAATCAAGCCCATGACACATGTTGAGACTTCACCTTCAACCCAAGCTTGAAAGAAAATTAACCACTCATAGTTGAACTAGGGGCAAATTGGAAATTTATTAAAATACATAGAAAATACAAGATAGAGAGAGAATTACAGAAAATGGATCCCAAAAATGGATTCAGAGGTGCCAAAATAGGGGGGGAGGCCCCATTTTTATAGTTACATCGAGTAAATCATGGCCATCAGATTAAAAACAGTTTGGACGCTCAGGATTTCGCCACGTCATCAGCCATTATTTGCACAGTACAGTCAACAGTCATTATTTGCACAGTATAGTCAACAGCCACTATTTGCACAGTACAGTCAACAGCCACTATTTGCACAGTACAGTCAACAGCCACTATTTGCACAGTAACGCCAACAGTACCCGTACATGTGAATAGTATCGTACATGTGAATAATATCGTATATGTGAACAGTGTCATTTTTCCTTTTATACTCCTCCTAAGGTTTTCGACCGTCCTGAGTTCAAAAATGATGTCCGTTTTGCCATTTGATCTCTCGTTTATTGTGAAATGACTATGATGCCCCTAAAATATATAAAATACTTAATTAAAATAAAATACACATAATTAAAGTACAAGAAACTTAAACACATAAAAGTAAGGGTTGTTAGTAAGACTTGAAATGTAAAATGATGATTTTCTCCTTTATAAATATGCATTTTCTAACACACAACAATGGTCACTATATCAAAAGCTGGAGTGTTTAAACCCAAAACATATCTAACAGCAGTCCAAGAGCTTGAACCATATTCTGTAAAAGCTGCTTTAGCAGATCCTAAGTGGAAACAAGCTATGCAAGATGAATATGAAGCCTTTCAGAAAAATGAAACCTGGGTTCTGGTTCCCAAAGAGTCAGCAGGGAAGATTGTTGGCAACAAATGGGTTTTCAGAGTCAAGTATAATTCAGATGGCAGCATATCCAAGTATAAAGCAAGACTAGTTGCAAAGGGGTTCCATCAAACACAAGGTGTAGACTTCTTTGAAACCTTTAGTCTAGTTGTTAAGTAATGCACAATCAGAGTTATTCTTAGCCTTGCTGTTATGCATAACTGGACAGTGAGACAGCTAGATGTTAATAATGCGTTTCTCCATGGCGTACTTACTAAAAATGTCTTCATACATCAACCTGAGGGCTTTGTTCATCCTCAGTTTCCATCACATGTATGTCAGCTTACCAAGGCACTTTATGGACTCAAGCAAGCACCAAGGCCCTGGAATGATAGATTGAAGTCATCTCTACTGCAGTGGGGGTTCATTGCTTCTAAATCTGACACCTCATTGTTTATTCATCATGTGGGAGAAGACATTGTGGTTATACTTATCTATGTGGATGATATCCTAATAACTGGTTCTAACTCTAAGTTTGTGGAAGGAGTTATAAATAAGTTAGGGGCAGAATTTGCATTAAAGGATCTCGGAGAGTTTAATTACTTCTTTGGTCTTGAAGTTACCCCATCAGTTGAAGGATTGCATCTATCACAGACTAAGTATATAGGAGACTTATTGAAGAAAGCTCAGATGTTAGATTGCAAAGGATGTCAAACTCTTATGAGCTCAACAGAGAAGGTGATTAAGGACAAAGGAGCTATGTTTGAAAATCCGTCACTTTAAAGGAGCTTGGTTGGTTCTCTGCAATATGTTACATTAACAAGGCCTGAGATTGCATTTACAGTAAACAAGCTTAGTCAATTTCTTGTTTGTCCATCAGTCTTTCACTGGCAGGCTTGCAAAAGAGTGCTGAGATATTTACATAATACAGCAAACTATGGCCTGCAGTTCTATGGTTCTGGATCTCTTAGTCTCACAGCTTTCTCAGATGCAGATTGGGGTTCAGATTTGGATGATAGAAGATCAGTGGGAGGATATTGTGTTTACTTGGGAAATAGCCTAATTTCATGGTCTTCAAAGAAGCAACACATAGTTTCCAGGAGTACTGCTGAGTCTGAGTATAGAGCTTTAGCTCTAGCTGCAGCAAAGGTGCTATGGATTACTTACTTACTTAAAGAATTAAAGGTGTCATTACAGCAAACTCCAGTTATCCATTGTGATAAGAAAAGTGTTGAAGCATTAGCTAGTAATCCAAAGTATCATGCCAGAACTAAACACATTGAACTTGATCTTCATTTCATTAGAGAACATGTAGCCAAAAAGGAACTTCAGGTCAGCCATGTTCCCAGCCATGAACAAGTTGCTGATATACTTACAAAACCCTTGACTTATGATCAATTCAATTATCTGCGTTCCAAGCTCAATGTTCTTTCTAGACCTTGAGCTTGAAGGGGGCTGTTAAGATATTTGAATTGGTTAATTACAGTTAGCTTTTTGTTTAGTTAGTTAAGTGAAATTGGTAGTAGTGCTGATGTGGCAGTCCAGTCAGCTGAATATGTTATGATCGTTAGCATTAAACAAACACGTTGCTCATGTGTAGAGTGTAGAAGATTCTTTATAGATTCATGTATAAATACTTGTAATCAGAAAGATCAATATAACATTTTTCACTCTGTTTTCTCTTTCATTTTCTCTTCAACCAAACAACTCGTTTATCTTTACAGGATTGTGGTGCGGTAGCTGGGCTGTTAAAGCCTAGCTATTGAGGTGTTTGGTAACACTTGTAGCTGGGCTTTGGCAGCTTAGCAGATTTTTTTTTCTAACTTCTACTCTACAACTATATCTTTTATTTTACAGCAGCTGCAGCTTAAAAGTTACAACACTTCACTCCCAAACACATTTTTAATTAACTCAAACTAGTTTGTAGGGTATAATCAATAAACAATTATAATGATTTACTTGCAATTGACTGCATTAAAATATATTCTTTTAATGTTTATAATTATAAGTTGTATCATCAAAAAGTTATTGTTAAATTAATTATATATAAATAAATTAATATCCGCCAACGCAATGTTTGAAAAATTCTCTTAATTGTCCACTGTTTGACCGAGCATTGACCAGTCGCCATTGCTCTAATGGCGGCTGGTGGTGGTAATCTGCCATTGTAGAAACCACCCTACACACCAGTGACCTCTCCTTTGGGCGGCAACAACCATCACAACCGCACTCACACCCAAACCAAAGGCCAAAAATGTGTTCGTAATGTCAAATCCCGCCCATCGCCGCCGCCACACCTATTACCATCGATGTGGACCACCTTCTGCCATCGACCATCTCCTCAGCCCAACCTCTTACATCTACTGCTTTGAGAGATAATGCTGGATGGGCTGAGGTAACAAAGCCTTCTGCTTCTATTCAGGATGATTTAGGTATTCAGAGGGTTTCCACTGGTGCTACTTTTTTCTAAGCTATAGTGGAGGATATTCAATCCATGACTATGGGTTTTAATTCCCATTCTACAAATATTCATTTTTAGTTGGATGAGGAGCTTAACTCTGATGAGAATCCTATGGCTGATGATTATATTACGTCTGAGCCTGAGCATTCTGGAGGGGGTGATCTTGACCCCAACTTCAGTGTTGTTAGTCCACATTCCTCTGGTTCGAGAAAAGATTTCACATTAGTTACTGGTCACAGGTATCGTAGGCAGTCTTGAGGCATTTGCATTAATTAATTATCTTTAACTTCTTATTTGTTCTCATAATGTTTTTGTTATTTTTTTTGGATTTGTTGGTTGTGTTGTTATTTTGCTTGGAGGTTTTAGTTTGTGTCCTCCTCCATATGTACTTTCTTTTATTTCAATAGTCTACAGGTAAGAAGATTCCGCCTAACCCTCCCACCTTAGGGTGGTTTTAAATTAAAAAGAAAAATTATCATTCGTATACTGTTAGTTTACTCCGTTATAAAAAATACTACAATATTTTGAGGGTGTATCAATCATACATTCTAAGTTGACAAAATGTATATGTCGTCCACTAAATCGTTACTTGTCGTTTAAATATGATGAAGTCAGAGGGGTAATATGGTCTTTTCATATGATACAAGTGATAATAAGATAATTTAAGGGTATACAAGTTATAAAAAGAGAATTTAAGGGTATATAAGTGATAATTTTTCTTTACTGTAATTTAAGTTTCAAGGGTAAAATCGTTAATTCACTATAATTCCATTAACTTGCAAATGACAGCTAACGGTTTAGTGGTCAGCAGATAGTTTTTGTTAATTTAGGGTGGACAATTATACAATCTCAAAGTGTTGTAGTATTTTTGATAATATAATAAAAATATGGTATACGAATGATAATTTCTTAATTTGAAAAAAAAAATTACTGTTAAATTCAAATTGATTTCGGTACTGTAATTGTAATTGAATTTAATAATTTTAAATCCAATAAAATTTGCCACATATTGATTTAAATTTATATTATCATTACTTAACGTCGTATTATTTTTTAATTGTTGATTGTACTATTACATACAATTTGTTGAAATTTAGATTGTTAATTTTCAAGGTCAAAAGGATATTTGTTTTTATAATTTTATAAAGAAGTTCAGAAGGATTATTTGTGTTGGAGATAAAAATTTGGTTGGACAAATAGAAGCTTGGGATAATTTAATTACAATTTAAGTACCCCTATCTAAGGAAGAAAGTGACCAAGTAGGTTGTACCGCGTATCCAAAAGATTAAAGATGCCCCGATGCAAAAGGTCGGATCCAACTCACATTCATCTTTTTCCTTGAGATGGGGTTACTTTGTTTGATTATCGAAATATCATCACTGAGACACAGACCACTACCACCAATCGCCCTCTAATAGCCTTGTAAATAAGAAATTAAAATTTCAACACAAACAGAGATACACAAAATATATTAATCTGACACAAAATATTTTTGTTATTAGTAAATTATCATTATTACTATCAATATCTTACTTTATCTTTTAATCAACATTCAAGTGTTATCAACAATGTTAACAAGTAAATTATGTACAATTATCGTTAATAATTAATTAAATAAATAAAAATCTAACTTTAGTAAGCAATCATTAGGTTCAAGTAATTGTAGTAAAACAAACAAATTTATCAATTAAAATAAGATATCAGTAATATTAAATTTAAAAATGATAAAACTTCTAGTTATTAAAAACTTATTTTGTGTGTGTATATGCTGCGCTAAGATAAGTTAGGTTTAGAAATTAAGAACTTTAACGGACATATATTTATGTAAATTTTATTATTAAAATTAAATATATAAATAATTAAAATAAAGAATGGAGTGTGAGTATCCAAATTATTTTTTCTCAATACCAAATCTAATCGCATCCTACAACAGATTTCAGTTTAAAATATTAAATTCACTCACAACCCATAAAATTATTCACAGCAGATAAGTTTTTACAGACGAATTTGGACTGCTTTGTGGGTTGATGAATAATTTTGCCATTCCTGAATTCAAGGTTCATCGTTTGCAAGGTCCCTCATAAATCAAGCATCCTCTTTCGTGGCTCTAAGCTTCAAAGCTTAACTTTCCCACCAGTTATCAAAGTTCACCCTCAAGATAGCCTGAAAGCTACTTCCTTAAATATTTTAGTTCATCTGAGGCTTGACAAAAAATGAGCTAAAATAACTAGTGTCTTTTATGCCTTAAAATATTAAATTTGAAAAATCAAAAAGAGTTATTAGGAAAATATAAGGTGCCTTTAGTATAGTTTTTGTTTTGTAGTTTTTCATTTTCCTAGAATGAAAACTATAAAATTTATTTTTTAGGTCTATTTTTTAATAGTAAATGTATCAACTGAATTTTTTTTTCTTTATTAAGCTTTTAACCCTTTATTTCTTCCTTTTTTTATAATATCAATACAATATTTTACTATTTATTAATAAATTTATGGGTTCTTGTCAGATAAGATTATTTTTGCTCCAACATTTTTGCAATTTTATAGATATTCTTAAATTATTTTTATCTCATTTTTAAAAAGTAAAATTTAAAATAGTCAAATAAAATTTAAAATGTATAAATTATGATAAAATAAATGAACATTTTTAGTTCATTTAAGATTAGACTATTAGAAAAATAATTACATTTATCATTATAAATTTAAAACATGATAATTTCTAAACTATTTAAAAATTATTTCAAATAAATAAACAAATAAATTTAAAAAATTACCTAAACATTATTCAAAAAGAAATTTTTTGGACAAAATACTAAATTTATTTTCATTGGTTTTTTTTCATAAATTATAATTTAGAAATATGCTACCAAATGTATCTTCAAATATCGAAACAACCCATCAAAAGCATCATCTTTCTTCTGCAAACCAAGTTTAGAAAACACCAATTGAAAAAAAAATACCAAATACAACCTAAATTTTGGTACAATTATTTGAATTTAGTTTAGATTATAGAACTGTAAATAATGAAATATAAAAAAATATTTTAATATTCCAAGTAATTTATTTATAATATTATAATAGATTTAACAAAAGATTATTGAAAAATAAGTGTGATTTGATCATTTGATTGTCTCTCTTTAATATATGAATTCTTAGAAGTACAAGTCCTCTTTTTATAATATATTCCATTTTAACAGATTAATTCAACAAATAGCCTGTCTCGAAAAACAATAGTGGGCCGGGCGGCGGGCTTGAAACATTAGCCCAATATAGCAATCACCGTCAACTTCTAAAGCAATATTATCTTGTCATCTCTTCAAAGTTTGCTGAATACAATAAGTAAATAAATTCAAGCCAATATGGCCATCTCTTCTTGGAATATATTCCATTTATTGATGGAAGAACTAAATATATAAACAAATAACCACAAATTTTTTAATTATCATCAAATTGATAGGACATCACTCATAAGCTGACAAATTAAGTAGATCGATCAAACCGCCTTGTTGTATGAATGAAACTGATTGTTCATGAATTAATCAAATGAATTCCTGCCCTCTTGTTTGTTGGATGACAAATTCAATGAGCATTTCTATGTTGCGATGAGAAGATCCACCTACTCCAATAGCACGATTTGCTATCTCCCCAAGCTGCCTTGCTCTCTTTCTCCTCTTCTCTCCTTGTTTGCCTCGATCCATCAGTTTTTCAATAGCTTCTTTCACTTTCTCCCTCTTAATCACTAAACCAGACTTGTCTTCCAAACCCCATGTCACTGCAGCCTCAATTCCAACACTCACTCCAATCCCTAATACTTGCACAGCTAACTTCTCATTATAAAATTGCTCGGCAAACAAAGGGCATGTTACTAACGGCACTCCCGCACTCACTCCTTCTAGTGTTGAATTCCAACCGCAATGTGTCAAGAACCCTCCAATTGCTCGATGAGATAATAGCAACACTTGAGGTGCCCATCCCCGAATTATAAATCCTCTCCCTTTTGTCCTTTCCTCAAATCCTTCTTCTTGGATCCACTTCTCTAAACCTTGTGATCTTTCACCTCCTCTTATTACCCAAATGAACGGCTGACTTGATGCTTCTAAGCCTAACCCAAGTTCTAAAAGTTGCCAAGTAGCAAGGCCACAGATACTCCCAAGACAAGCATAAATCACAGACCCAGGTTCCCATGAGTCAAGCCATTTCAAGCACTGTTCATAATCATCTACCGTTGATCCATTTTCACCTCTGCATCTCTCAGCTTTATCTATGTTCAACTTATTGCAAGCCGAAACCGGGCCAATACACCAAACCTTATCACCTTTGGCCCTTTTATATTCTTTGACATATTCTGCTTCCAATTCTTCGAAAGTATTAACCACAATTCCATCTGCTGATTGTTCTGCTGCCCTGATATTATGACGGACTTGGGTCAAGTCCTGTACATGTGAGCCTGCTGGATTGAGAGCTTCTGGTAACTGTGCTTTAATTAATTCAATCCGATGAGGCAAGCCAGGCACCACAAACGACTCAAACTTGGAAACACTTTCATGTACTTTAGAAATCTCGAGCTTGTGTGTACAACAGCAAGCAAAACAACCCATTCCATCGAACAAAATCGTCGGGATCTTAAACTTTATAGCAGAATTAACTGTCCAGGGAAGATTCTTACCTGAGATTATGCAGCTCGGACGGGGCTGTAGCTTGTCAAAGAGTTGCTCAAATGGCTGTTGTAGCATGCTAGCAGCATGAAAAAAGTTCTTGATGAGATCACGTGAAGGAAGTTTGTCCATGTTTTCACATCCTTGAGGCAAACCAGACTCAACAGATGGGAATTCAAGTTGGAGAAGCTGAATTGAGAGACCTGATTCAACAGCATGCTTAATTGTGGTATTAAATCTCGTGGTGTTGAGAGGTGTAGTGACAATGGTGACTTTGATGCCATGTTCTGCCAAAAGTCTAGCCATGTCTATCATTGGAATAAGGTGACCCGGAGACATTAAGGGTATCAAAACAAAATGAAGTTGATGGGCAGGTAAAGGTGAAGCCATGTCAAGTCCGTTGCTGGGTTTTGCTGCTTCTATTGTGAGAAACTTCAACTTCGAAATATATCT